>BGPR01012920.1:0-37317 GCA_013235015.1 Araneus ventricosus | reverse complement strand
CCATAGACGAGGAGAAATTATTCAGAGGGCTCACTTGGACGATTTTCTTACTGGCAGTATAGTCGATCGGCTAGAATAAGACCGAATGGATAATGTGAAAAGTATCCCAAGAACTGTGAATTGCTTATGACAGCTTTTTCAGGACAGTGGAAACGTTAAAATAAAACAAACTTCTGATAATTTTCCTACACATTCTATAAAATGCCGCATTTTAATTTATTACAGGTACGTATATACAACAGCATCAAAAATTTGGAAATGAAATTATCTAATAACTGTTAAATCGTTCTTATAATAGAAAACCATTTAAAAGTGCGTCTTATGTAGATACTGCAAATCTAGATAACATATCTTTACATGAATAATCTGTTAAATTCTAGGCTGATCTATTCTGATCGATAATTAGCTTCCACATTCATTTAATAGAATTTAATTCATAGTTAATCTTCTGTTATTTCAACCGGCTTAAACTGTGACCAGGGAATTATCTCCTTCGAAACAATAACACAGAGACAATTTATCTGGTCATTTATCACTCGGAGTTTACCTAGTGCAGAATGGTAGCAAGTCGGAAAGAAGAGCTACCGTTTAGCTAACTGTTTGCTTAGCCAGAGCCCTGAAAAGGGACGAAACAAAGCCCTGCAGTTAATTGAAAAGAAGACCGGCTTTTCTGTCTCGCCGTTCGATCGAAAAGGACGTAAACTTAGATTTTGGGAAGAAGAGCCACTTCTTTGCCATGCTTTATTTGTGATTGGGATGCTTAGTGGAGCTTACCATTGGAGAAGCCTTCGAGCAGAAAATGAGCTAATCCTTCAGTCACGAATTTAGTCTTAATTCACAAGTGGATTTTAAAAGAGCCTTTTAAACTGGTATTTCATTTTAGAAAATCTTAAAGAATAGGCAGATGTAAGCATGTTAATGTGATACAGGTTTACCTAATTACTAACACTGATGGCATATGATTTTATGAATGAAGAAATATTGTAAATATGAAACTCTCGACTTATATCAGCTGATAGAATGCGAAAACATTGCAATAGTTGGCCAAGTAGAAACCGTTTGTGAATAAACTAATAAATTACGTTAGAATGGTGTATTGTTTTAAGCTGCGTAACTTGTGAAATGCAGATATTAAGTGCTGCTGGTTCATTTTGTGATCCGTTGGTTTTCCACTTTTATTTTCTACTGGCATTTTTGGACGATAAAACAGAATAATACAAACGGCAGTAAATTTAATTAAATAAATCATAAGAAAGGCGTAGTTCGGTTCCGCGCCGTAGATGTTTCGTGAAAACTTCGAGATAAAATTATAGAACAAGTGTTTCGTATTAATATGTAATTTTATTATCAATTTCTTTAATACAATATTTACACAGAGTCGTAGAATGGTTACAGAATAGATAAATCGCAAGCTACCACAGACTTTTGCTACATGCGATAATCCTGTGATTTATATATTCTGTAACCATTATAGTACTCTGTGTAAATATTGTATTAGAGAGATTGATAATTTAACTACATATTAATACGAAATACTTGTTTTATGATTTTATCCCGACTTTTTCATGAAAAATCTACGGCGCGGACCCGAACTGCGCCTTTCTTATGTTTATCAAAGGCTACTCTAAAGTAGCCTTTGATGGCGCCATCTGTTGACAGTATATAGAACTACATTTCGCGTATGAGAAGTAAAATATTATTAACTTCAAATGCTTATATTTCCCGTAATATTCAAATTCATTATTTACCAAAAATGCTCATACTTCACATAATATTCAAATTTTTGAATTAAAATTTTAATACAATGTTTCTTTTACATATTGTCAAGTATTCTGTAAGTTTCGTACAATTCGAAAGAAAACTCTGCATGTTATAATAAAAAAATTTGCGGAGTTTGAAATTTTCAATTTTACACCGACTTTTACTTATATTCTGATGAATATTTTTACTGTCTCAGTTTGTGTGTCCCAGTAATTCTCCTCAATTTCTTTAAAATGACATCAGAATCAACCTCCTAGCTAAGCGCGTTTCCACGCTACACTTATTTATAATCTTGCATAAAGCTAATTCGTAACAATCGCGCGCATGCGCCCACACTGATACGATGACGTCACAGGCAAAACATGTACTATGCGACAAACTCTTACAGATATGATCTATCCGTTGTGGGGTCAACCATTCTTTTCGTATTATTAGTCTCGTAGTAATAAGTTATTAGTGATTCAAATCTGACGGTATCTTGCCACACAAGAATGTTCGACCGACTATCACTGTAACGAGCAAAAAGACGTTTTATTTCAATAAAATAAAATAGTATTACATAAATTCAGTTTTTCCAGTATAACTTAGCAATCTACAAAGGCTTCAGCATTCTGTATGCTGGTGGTAAATTCTTCAAATTACTTTTTGTTATTGATTCTTAAAAAATGAATATTAAAAGTTGAACACAAAATTCTTTAAACCTTAAAAATTTGCAACCGTTTTTCCAACAATTTATGTTTGTACAGAGAACTTCGATCCAATCATGCAAATTGAAAATCAATTCATTTCGTACATTCTAAATATTAAAAGCTACTTCATTCGGAATTTAAAATCATGCTGTAACATTCGGTCCTTGGTGTAGGTTCTTGCATTTTTTGAAACTCCTCCTAGTGAAAAGTTCCCTAATTATTTCATCGCCTAAATAATAACAAGAAGTTTTTAAATAAATCTTCCTGCAATTTATAATAATTTATTTATCAATTGCTTGTTGTCGAATTTCATTTCGACATATTGTTTCCGAGTTCTCTCTGTTGCTTGATTCTGCTTTCACCTTTTGCGCTCGATCTGCTGCCACAGTGAGGATGAAATCAGATTCCTACCGCATATTTGATATGCCTGGAGAATGATTTAAACTGTGAATTATAATGACCTCCGTAAAGAAGGCACGCAATGATAAACATTTCATAAAACTTCGCTAAATTTGGAAAGAAAAATCTCCCGAGATATTTTTTCTTTTGCAATGTACGAGTTTTTCAGAAGTCCAAAGAGAGATGCCAGTTGAGATATGTTTTCCTTTCTTACGTTTAAAAATTACTTAGCAGCAATATGCACAAAGAAATTATCAAATAAAGAGGGAAAAAGAAAGGGAAAATACCAGCAGTAGAAGTTAATTAACTGAATTTTATTTATTTATCTACTCATATTTATTTGTATATACTTATGTTTATACAAATAAATATGTTTAGAAGAGAAATTTGAATTTTTATAAATTAGTTTATGAAATTAAAAATTCTTTTGATATCCTATCGAGAGAAAATAATCCAAAAGTGATTGTAAATCATCAAGAATTAGCATAAAATCAAAAGATAAAAATTTTGAGATAAAAAATTATTATAATGGATAGTATATAATTTTTTGTTTCATATTATAATCTCTAAGGAAGATTAATAAAGAGAAGTTACACAAAAAGATCAAGAGAAATAAAATGCAGTTAAGTATGGATAATATTAGGCAATCATATGTCACTTTGGTTGGATACGTTCTTGGATTATTACACCAAATACCTGGATTTGTATACCCTGCATGAACGTAAAGTTTAAGAAAAATTCACTATAATGTGAAATATCTAACGATGTTGTGAACATTCAACTGTAACTGCTCTCTGCAAGCATTTTTACAACATCTAAGCCTGATCAAGGCAGTAATTTCATTTGGGAGGAATTCGAAGGAATAAATTTTTAAAAACCCTTTCGAAAATAAACCTTTTTAAGCCAGAAAAGCAACCATTTTATGAATGTCGCGCATTGTTCGATATCACTTCCGATCCCAAAACTGAAAAAAATCACCCTCTCTCTTAACCCAGATACAGCTGTAACTTCCTATCCCACTAAGTGCGATATATCTCAGATATCCAAGCTGAATTGGAGGCCGATACAATAATGTTTCACAGAGATAGAAAATAACATAATCGACAGAAGGAGCGTGCCAATAAGACCTCCAGCACAAGTGTGAGCTATTCATACTGCCCGGATAAGGATGAAAATAGCATCTTATGGGTCCTATCACGGGCTGGAATGTCTGCCATCGAAGAATTATATCGTGCCCCAAAAGAGGAATCCGATTCTTTAATCCGTTTTCGAATTTCCCTGAGTGGAGGGAGATATTTCTGGGAGTTGAACTTGTTATTCTGGAGTGGGAAAGAAATTGGGTTTTTCGTTTATATCTGTTGGACAGGAGGGCGGAGTTGGAAATGAAAGAAACACAGATCTGTGTTCAAGGTTTGGATTTTGAAGTTTATGAGAAACAATGGAGTTAGTTGACTCTGGGAGGATACTATTTTGTTTTTGTTGTTGAGGATGGGAAGAGTGGTAGATTTTTTATTTGAATTCAATAAATATCTCAAAATGAAAAATAAAAGAATGTTTGTATTTATTAAGAATAATCTTTCTGCGATATAATTTCAACGAAAACAAACAAAAAATTAATAACGGAAGAGAATAAATATGAATCATTTAATAAAATAAATAGTAGAAGATAATACTTGTTTGAGGCGAAAAAACTTTAAAACTTTAGCAAACACAGCATTAAAGTCTGTCTGATGAATATACATGTTAAAAAATGCTGTTTTAGGGAACACAATAAACATTTATTCATCAAAACATTCATTAATTATAATGTGTAAAAGGTCCGAAAGAACGTTTCTCTAAAAAGCGTAGTCTTTGAATAACTTTAACATCAGCAATTACTAAAACTCATTACGATTTCGTGTCAGCTATTGGAAGTTTCCAACGTCTAATTAATTAAAATTATATTTTTTCCTTCTTTATTAATATTTTTTTTAAATTTTAAAACAATAGTTTTTCATAAATAACCGTCGTAATTGCGGCTACTCTGCGAATGATAATTCTCGTTTGATTGTAGATTGTAGATTGTTCTCCAATTAGAACTGTTATCTCATAATAACTTCAGGGTACATATAAAATACTATTAACCAATTTGATGATATGATGCGATTTCAACAATCACGTTAATTATCGATTAAATTTTATTATCATTACAATTATTTTGAGATAGTAGTGCGCAAATACCTAACTCTGAAAAGAAGCTTGGCGTAAACTCTCTACAATCTTTTCGATAAAACCAAAACCGAGATGTTTCAATTTCTTACCTCAAACCATAACGAAGTGTCTTGATTTGTTAAATAATAATTAAGTAATCGAATTATTTAAGGAATTAAGTAAATTTTAACTAATATGCTAACGGAATTTCGTTATTAAACTCAACTTCATTCGCAAAACTATTTTAACATACCATTGCTATAAAAAATGGTTCTTTGAAAATACAACTTAGAGATACCATCTGGCGTAATTGTTTATCAACATTCCAAGTTACTATCGCTGCAAACACAACTCATCCCCCAATTTGCCCATACTTTACTAATCAATAGATAGAGACAATTCACAAGTTAACAGTTCATCGAAGTTAATGTCGTTAAAGGTATTAATCATCATAGATATGAAATAGTATTTATCGTCCATTGTGATGAAAAATACTTGTCTAAATTTAAAAATCATAAGGAATTGCAGTTTGGTTGCTTACCTCGCGACAGTGTTTGCAAACAATTGTTCATAATCCTTGCGACGGCACCATTTTTTGTCTCGACTTTTTAGCGTTTTAAGTATTGTTTACTTCTTTTTATTTATTTCACAATTCGTAGTTAATGCATCATAATTATTTTTTGTTTAACTACGGAACATTACTAGAATTTAGATCAATCTTTTAACCTTTAAATTGTTATTTATTTATTTATTTTACAGAGTGTGTAATCAATACAACAGAAATTGTGAATGACGTAATAAATATCTCTACGCGTGCAGAAGCAAAACAGAAAGTTCCTTAAAAGTAAGCAATTCTTGTTTTAAATTAGAGTTTATGCATTATTACCATTTTTAACTTAATAAAGCTAAAATATATCAGTTTTAAAGTAGGACTACGCTCCTCCCAGCGGGGTCTCAGGAAGGAAATTGATTCACTACAACTAAAACGCCACAAAACTTGGTATGGGAGATTCTCTATATCTCAGTAACTACATACGTTAAAAACATACTAATGCCTTATTTTAGAGATAAAGGACAACAGAAGTTACGAAAAAAATTGAAAATCGGAATTGTAGTTCAGAGACTACTGAGTCGCAATGTTGTCCAAAAATACGCATGAATTGGTTACGCGACCCTCTTTATCTCGGTAAATACATATGTTAAAAATATAACTAATGTCTTATTTTAGAGATAAAGGGTAAGAACAGAACTTTGAAAAAAATTTTTAAACTTAAAAACTTATGAGAAACTTCGAGAAACGAAAAAGTCACGCGAGTCAAGTAATCCTACGGCTTTAACATCGGCGGCTGTTTGAAAAGACAGCCTCCCGCCATTTTATTTAAATGCATTTGGTCGGTATTTAGGATTATTTACTTAAGCGAAATGATACAACTTGTAATTTCCTTGTTGCAACTGACTTCTATCCCGAACTTTTTTGTGTACGAATAATTTCTGAATTCAGTTCAACAAAGTCACTTGTGAAAACCACTTTCTCCACAATGTGAAAATGTAAAAACAGAAAAGAATTTATATACGAACTCAATCGCTTTAGTCTCGGAATAACAATAATTAACATTCTTAAGTGCCACATTAAGGCTTAAAGTAATATATTTTAAATGCTCTTTCCTTTAAAGAAGTTCGTTACTTTTATGCAAAGCACAGAAAAACCTTAAAAATTTAATTTTGAAAAAGGCTGTTAAACCCAGCATTTCCACTCATAAAAAATTACAGTTATTACTTCTTTTTTATGTAAACTAACGCAATGCTTCGCTGTATTTGTTTATGTTTATCGCAGTTCTTGACACGCCAATAAAGCAAGCTATACTTTAAGTCTATTTATCAGCCGTATGCTCGCTTGATTTTCCTGTCGGGGTTTTGTAAACACGGGCGAGAAATAACAGCGCTCGCACGCTTAGAATAGCCATTTTTTATTCAAGAAGGAAAAAGGAGAAAGGCATATCCAGTTGACAAGACCTTTAATCTTAACTAAGACCAGCTTATTTGATAGTAAGGTTGAAAGGAGAAGATCTATGTTACGGAAAATTATTTTAAAAGATATTCCAAACTGTGCTGAGAAATTCGTTTTTCCGTGAAATGTATTGTTACAGATTGTTTATGAACTTTCTAAGAGGAATGTTTGAATTTGAAGCAAATAACGCGATTTAAATTTGGGTGGTAATTTGCACTTTAGTTTGGAACAAATTCACTTTAATGAAAATCGTTTGCACTCGTAACAAATATACTGCACGAGAAAGAAATTATTTTCCTATAACTAAATTTATTCTAAGTGAAAATAAATGTTTCTGCATTGAGTAAACATAATAAACAAAAGAAGAAATGATATAACTTGCATTATTTACTTTCAACTATAGTCCAGTCGAGTTCTCATGAAAAGTATCAAAATGTGGAAAAGTTGTTGGGACGGCCAATACAAAACATGGCACTATATTTTGTACCTTGATGTAGGACCAGATAAGGGGAAGAGGGAGAAAGAAATTCGAACGATCGTTTTTTAATTTAAATAAAAGCGTATTAATTTGAGAGGAAAAGTTGAAATTATAAAGTTATAGTTAGTAAAAAGATCTATAAAGTGACATTTCGAATGTTAAGATATCTTAATTACACCATCAGTAAATTTTTAAAAAGTATAAATTTTTAAAAATTATTTTTAATTCTTTTACAATTTGAGCGAAAATTTTAAAATCGTGCTGCAGTACTACATATTTTATAGGATGGGGTATCTGATAAAAATTTTAGAAAGAAATCTGTATAATTTTTTTGAAAAATTCAACTTTCTCGAAAAAAAAACAGGGTCGTTGAAAAATGCTTGTAAGTATTTTTCTCTCCATCCGCATTCGTGGCAAGGAAGAAATTCTATTCTTAAAGTGTTGTTCTACGATTACAAAAACCTTCGATATGGTAGTTTTTAAAAACTTTACTCGTTTTTTGATACTTGTCCAAAATTTATGTTTTTTTTTCAATTAACTCATAATGTAATTAAGATATCTTAACATTCGAAATGTCATTTTATAGATCTCTTTACTAACTATAACTTTATAATTTAAACTTTTTCTTAATTGCATACATAATTTAGAAATTTCTCGCAAACTTAAATCGTCTTTGATATAATTTTGAAAACATGTGTTAAACTTACCTGTTACAATCCCAAGGAATCCTGCGCACTGTCCAACCGCTACTAGAAAAACCCTGAACATTGCTGCCTGAAGTAGACGAGTCGAAGAAAGCAGGGAAAAGGGTAAAAAATCAGCAGCAACATTTGGCAAACCAAGCGCACTTCGTTAGGCGAGGAATCTGTTTTCGACCGAAGTACAAAGGGAAACAAGACTTCCTCTGGTTCTACCTGCGCCACATGAAATAAAACCCGTTCCTTCACCCCTCTCACCAAATGCAGTGGAATATCCCGCTTCCATAACGACCGCTATTGGCATGTTTGGTGTTTGGGGATTTCTCGTGGCGGTAGGACAGTAATGTTCCATGACTTTTGAAGATCTTCATTCACTTTCTTCAGAATATACATCAAGGGTTCCCAACATTTATTAACTCCTCTACCCCTTGATAAGTCTTTTTATTTTTGCGTACTCCTTACTGTCCTACTCCCTCGCTCCAAAACTTTCCTTCGTTCAAAGAAGGTTTTATTAATAGTGTTATGGACTTGCGATAACTCAAGGGACAAAAGAATCGACTTAACTTAATAACATACGCTTAAAGAATTTATTCCTGATTCCACAATCTATTCCATTTTTTCCAAAAGAATTAGTTCTAAGTCTTAACAAATAAAAAATTGTCGCATTAATTTATGGTGAAAACTCTAGCAATTGCTCCTCGTGATGCCCAACTATTCAGACATTTCTCCGGTGTACTTGCCATGTTTTTCACATTATCCGCTCGAGTATTGAGTACTGTTGTCTTGTCTGGGACCCTTACAATAAAAATAAAATTGAAATTATTGAACAGGTACAAACTAGGTTTCAGCGTTACTTATTTTATGGAACAAATCTCTATTATCCAAAAGACTTATCCTTATCTCAATTGTGCAATATCTTCGGCATTCACGGTTTAATTGCCCGACGTGATCTTCCATATCTTTTATTTTATCAAATGATAATTAATGACGTCATCGATTTCAATGACGTATTAAGCCCTATCGCTTATACTGTGCTGACTAGAAGTCTGAGGAAGAGTTGTTTATTTGTAAATGTATTTACCAGGCTTAATTACATACATGATTTTTCTATTTATTAATTTTACAAAACTTTTTAACGGATACTCTAATGATCTTGATGAGTTTAATATACCTTATGGTGTTTTTAAGATTGAATGTTTGCGGCTTTTGTGTTCTTGAGGTGTTTTTTATTTTGCATGTTTTTTAAATTCGTGCTATGTATTTTAGTGATTTCTGTGTCTATCTGTTGTTTTTATTGCTCTGAGTTTCACGGCTAATTTAGTGTTGTTTTTGTATCACGCACTATGTAATTGGAATATATTTTGCAGTGTGCATTTTCAAAATAAATAAATAAATATATGACAGTCAATTTCAATTCATTCCTTGCGTTTGTTCATGGATCTGACTTTCAGAAAATTATGCTGAAATGAAGACAGACACAGTAAAACACCGTTTATACATCTTTCAAGGGACAGGCTTAAACGATGAAGACATATACAGAAAAGCACCTTTTATTCATCTTTCAAGGAACAGACTTAAACGATGAAGACATATACAGTAAAGCACCGTTTATTCATCTTTCAAGGAACAGACTTAAACGATAAAGACATATACAGTAAAGTACCGTTTATACATCTTCCACGGGACTGACGTGAAACGATGTATAAATGAAAAGACGTAAAACCGAAATTTTCTTGTACAACTTCGACTATCACAAATTTAATGCTACCAATGAAACTTCTTTTAAAAGTACTAATTTTAAAGTTTTTAAGAAACTGCTAGTATAATACTACATAGAGTGGAAACCAATAATTGTATTTTAAAATTAAACATTCTCATAAACAGAGAACAATCATAACTTTATTGCATATCTTGAGTTGTAGTTATACATATCTTATAAGATTTATGTGCGGCAGGTAGGCGTTTATTTATTAAGAAATTCATTAACCGTCGACTGACGTGCTGATTGTCTGTGAGTATTAAATGCATCATTTTGAATCGAATTAAGTTCATGGAATGTTTTTCATTATCCTTTTGACAAAAGATATAAGTTCGAAGTTTCTGAGTGGAATCCACTGCGTCTTTAAAGAAAGGTGTAATAACTGCTTCATCATCGCTTAGATAGACACCAGACAACTTGTCTTCTATTAATTCATCAATTTTGAATACTTTCCAAGTCATGATATCTTTATCACAGTCCACACACTAGAAAGGAGGAAATTTTCACATTTTAGAACGGGGAAAACGACGTATAAATGAACCTTTGCGTCTTATAAATGAAACACTTTATCATTACATTGAATACGAATAAATAGGGACTGATGAAACAACGTGTAACTGTAAACGACGAATAAATGAGAAACGTATAAAGGGTAATGTAATCTTATATCTGGAGCTGCGTCAATCTTCTCTGACATTTGTCGTTAATGTACACATAAGACTAGTATGTTGTTTCCACCTGCTTACTTTTCGTGGAAATGTATCAAACATTTTCCTGCTTTTAGTATCGAACTTTTTATATTCTTCTGTCACTGCTATCCAGAAAGCCTTCGGATTTGCATAACTTTCACTTTTCACAAACACGGGAAAACAAAACTCTGTGACTTTTCTTTTCATATTAATCTCTTATGTTTTGAATTTTCATCCTTTATTAATATTAGGTAAGATTGGGAACCTCTGATATAAAGAATGCGGTCTAAATGAAATTTCTGCAACAAAAATTCAAAATTGCTAAAAATCATATTAATGCAGAACGAAGGTGTTGTACATCGGCGACAATTTGTCGCCAAATCCTGTTCAATTTTGAAAAGACGGGAATCAAACTGGTTATTAACTGAAGGCTGACGATCGGCTATCAGATTCCAATATGAAACATCTGCATATCCTTCTCCGTAGCCACAAACTTTGAGCATGTCGTCCGTTTCCGTTTGCAACCCCATAATGGATGTCTGCAAAACCAGAATTCATGTAAAGAATCAAAATGCTGCAAATCACGTCTTAATCAAATTCAAGATGCTATCGACTACGATAATTCGCTTTCTATAGATTCTATACACATCATTTCAGAACTCATTTAGGCACTTGCTTGTAAAAGCGGCAACCGAGATTGAATCGTCAAGCAATCGAGATATATCGCCAAGATGATGTTAAAATCTTGCCGAAAACTTTTGCAGCCGTATAGAAACGTATAGTCCTGTAGTTGTGTCACTTTTTTGCACGCGTGTTTACGTGTTGCTTTTGTTCTTAAATCCGAATTAGTTTTTGAAAAATTTTACTTGTCTTTTTTCAATAACGCTAACTAGGAACCGGGCAGAATTTTTTTAACTTAAAAAAAACATTCTACAGCTTCGGTAACCGCGGGAGCCGGAACATAGTAGCTTTGCTATAACACGGAACTTAAGAGCATGGCGAAATCCGAAGGTCGCCAAGTAAGCTCGGTGGCCGCTTTAACAAAAAAGTTCCCTCATTTAAATGGCAAGACAAATGATTAGTTAATTTACCTCCAACTTTAAAAATTTCAGCAGATATGAAAATGCAGCACATTTAATTTGCAAAATATATGTTAAAGAAGACATTAAAAATTACATTATATTATTGTACCACTAATTAATTTATTTGAAGTTATATAAATTTGGAGTACATACGTATTTATATGGCAAACAGTTTCCAATTTCCACAATTATTTGTATACGGTGGGCATGTTTGGTGCTGGCCAAGCCAAACTATAGAAACTAAACTTATAACTGAGCCATCTATGTTTCTGTTGCAGAACTACACACTGCTTTTTAGTCAAAACTAGGTTTTTGTAAGAAAAAGAGGAGGAAAAGAAAAATGAAATTTAACTTTCCAAGCCGGAGTTCGAAAATGTTTGCTTAAGAAATATCAAAAAAAAAAAATCTTTTTTTTTAATTTTTGGTAGCAAAATTTGTGTAAAAAAATCTCTGTGGAAAATTCATATTTTAAAACATGGCTGTGATTTCCCAGATAACAATTTTAGTTTGCAGCAAGCTTGCCACAAATTTGTTATGACAAGAGTGCAAACTTGCCACAAATTTGTCATGACAAGAGTGCAAGCTTGCAGCAAGTTAACGAAAGCTTCGAAGTCACCGTGAAACGAACTTGCCACAAGCTTGCCGTGCAAACTCATTGCAAATTGTAGCAAAAACAGAGCATGAACACAACCCGGGATAGAACTCGCGACCTACCGCTTAGTAGCCAAACGTCGATACCACTCGGCCAGCTGAACTACGAGAGGAGAAGATAGATTTCGCTAATAAATCGTTCGATTCGATTCGTATACGATTTATTTTAAACTTTTTTCTTGATTTCATAAATTTTTTGAGTTGAGAATATGATTTGAAGTCAAAGAGAGAGCGATTTTCGCTAATAACTACGTTTTGCTAGTAGAATAAATTATGAAATTAGAGTTCAAAAGTAATTATCTTTAAAATGGGACAAAATGTCTAGTTATTATTTTTCAACAAATACTTTTTGTTTTTTAGATTTAATTTTGTTCATAAACATTAAAATTTCAACATTAAGAAAAAGGCGATATAGTTTTCTTTAAAGTGCGAGTGATATATTTAGTAAAAAGATAGAAAATGTTTCAAAATTTTTTTTTATAAAAAAATTAATTTTTACATAAATTATCATTGATTTATTGAATTAATAAAAAGAAGCCCGGTCTAGGAGATGCTATTAAAAATTGGATGTTTTTTTAAAACAGAGACAAAGATAATTATCTCTTTATTGTGCTATCTTTGCAGGAAGCTTGTTTTGCAAACTTGCAGCAAGTTTGATTTGCAAGGGAGGTGGCGCTATTTGTCAAGTAGAACTTGTAGCAAATGCGTTGCAAGCGAGATTGGCGCTAGTTGTCAGAGCGAACTTGCTACAAGTTCGTTTCAAGTTTGACGCGTCAAATTTTGCCATGACAAGGGAATATCAAGTCAAAATCAAACTTGTTGCAAACTTACTTGCTATCTGGGTTTATGGCGAAAAATAGTATCTTCTTTCCATCATCAGCTTGCACTTAGATTCGGTTTGAGTTGATTTACTCAGCCCATATGATTTACCCATATGATTACACATATGTTTATCAGCCAATGAGAAAAGTGCGTATAAAATTTAATCAGAGTTGCATTAGCCGTATCAAATTTCATTTCAATCGCTCATTTACAGAGGGTTATAACTGGAAGTGATTGATGCCTATGAGATTCATTTCTGAGAAAACAGAACCAACATTTAATTAGCTGCTTTTAAAATAGCAGTGGATTTCTAACAGCTCTTGCATGCGGGCGAATACTTATTAAACTATGAACTTAAATCCTTATTGCAAAGAAAATATGTCATTTTTATTTTTACTCTATAGTGCTACTACAAAATAGAAAAAAATGAACTTGGCTCACTTTAAATCTGAACCCTCCATATGTTATTTACGCTTACCTTCCACATTCGTCGCGCCACCTATAATAATGTGAAAAAAGTGATTGTAAGAAGTGTTATTTCTGCTCAACGCACCGAAAGAGAGGTAGCGCAGAGTACAGAGAAGGAGTATCAGAGGTCTCAACAGAGCCGTCCCGAAGGACTTTCAAACGTTTCTGAGGGTCCCGCGCCGCTAACAAATTTTACAAAACGAAAATGAATTGCATTGATATATTTAATCAAATCAAAATTTGCCTTCCAGGACACAATATTTATTTAAAAATAATTTATTTGAATTGTATCCAAATTTTGCTTCTGATCCAAAATTATATTGGCCTTCCCAATAACTGCCGTATCTGCAGAAAGATCTTTCTCGAGATTAAGAATAAAAAAATAAATTATTTGAGATATAGATAGGGTTAGAATTATTTTTTTAGTTGAAATCCGAACATACTGGAGAGGGAGGACAAAGAGTCTTGGAGGGGAATCAAAGTATAGTATGAAATTCTAAATGCTGCCAACGACTCTCTTTCATAACAATTTTACAGAATTTGAAGAAGGGAAAACAATTTAAGACGTCAGAATACAAATAATATACAATTTTTATTAATAGTTGGTAACTTAAAATTATAGCAGTGAAATGCAGAATTAAAGCAAAACTGACAAAACTTTTAATTTTTAGTTTCAACTGGGCCCTGGGTAAGTGGGTTTATCCACTTTCTCATCAACAGTGGATGTATAAATTTTAAACAATAAATTTTCTTTCATTGGAAAAATGACGTAATCTTTTTCTAAATCGTCAGCTTAATAAACAACCAGATTAATTCGTCAACAAAATATCTCTATTGCTGCATTCAAATCCGGACATTTTGAAAATTCAGACACTTGTCCATACCTGAGTTTAAATCAGGACTGTTCGGACGAAATCCGGACGTATGGTAACCTTAAATATAGCACTAGTGAAGAAAGATTGATTTGCTTAGGCATTTTATCCATCTAATCCTTTTAAACCCAAAAAAAAATCGCCGCGATGATATTATCAACGAATTTTCTATGAAGCATGTGGAAAATTAAACAAAAATCACATATTGTAAATCTGTTCTAGTAACTCGCATACCAAACTGCATTTATAAAGCAATTTCTTATGTTATATGAATGACATCTCTGATATTCCCTCTCTGTGAGTAGCTGGTAGGCCAATTTGCTGAGTTGAATAAGAGAAAATAAATATATTTACGGTCCATGATTCAGTTTCTTTGTGGAGGAAATATAAGAATTGAAACCCAGTGATCTATGGACCACAGGTATTGAAGCTACTTATCGTCCTTCCCAAGAGGATTGGTTACCGTTTTATATATATAGACTTGAATTTTTGCTTCATTTGAGGTCACTACTCTTAATTTCAGAAGTAAGCAATGATATTAATTTTAAATTTTTATTGTTCCTCCATTTCTAAAGACCTTCTAATATGCTCTTTCAGTTTTTATAATTGCTGTATACCAATATATTATATCTCTTTTAGAAGAACTTTTGTCTTCTTCTGATTGAAAAAAATCATTTTTTTCTATAATTGAACCAAAATTTTATTATATTACGCAAATTATGATGCATATTATATAGTGCAGGGTGTTCGAATCAAATGTCCCTAATTTGAACAGTCTATAAAAAAATCTATTAGTTATAGGTTGGCGATATTTGGCAAAACTGGCTGCTGAATTCTTAGATATTGGCGACAATTTTTATTTTTCGCGTATATATGAAAACTGAGGTTCTATGCTTACAAAATACAGATTCTGCAGAAACTGAAACCAAAGGAATGGCCGTGGAGATGTTATCTCGCATCGAAAATGAACACGATTTATTAAAATGCATCATTTTTTCAGATGAAACAACATTTCATGTGAGCAACAAAGTGAATAAGCACAGCTGGAGAATTTCGGGCTCAGAAAATCCCCATGCAGTACAGGAAGTGGAAGGAAACAGTCCAAAAATCAATGTGTGGTGTGCTCTTTCACATGATACAATCATAGGACAATTTTTATTTGCTCAGACTTCTGTAACGGCAAACATATACCTGGACATGATGCAAATTTACGCAATACCCAAAGCAAATTTACGCATTTATAACACAATGTTATCTTCCAACAAGACCTCTCCTCGGATGTTCAGGCATTTTTGGATGCAGCTTTCCCTAACCGATGGATACGTTGCTGTGGCCCAATCGCCTGGCCACCAAGATCTCTAAACGTCACTCCACTGAACTTTTTCTTTTGGGGCTGTGTCAAAGCCAAAGTCTAATTAAGGGAGATTCATGCTTTTGAAGACCTTCGTGCCACAATAACTGCTGCTATTGCTACTGTGACTATGGAAATGCTACAGCGCACATGGCTGGAACTGGTCTACCTGCTGGATATCCACAGGGCTACTAAGGGAGCACACGTGAAAGTGCACTGATATTTAAAGAAAAACTTTGTGAGTGCTATTATCTAATTTTACATTTTTCTTATGATTTTTATCTCTCTGTTAAGTATAGCGACCTCTCCAAATTAGGGACATTTGATTCGGATACCCTATATATACAAAAATAATAATTTTGAATAGTTTTTTTCTAGCCTCATTATGCTTGATAAGTACTTTGCTAGGGGAATCATTAAGGGCTACACACACATAAAAATTTCAATTGAACTTTTTCGTAAATTATAATCCATGCAAAACCAGCCGGGCACTAAAAGGAACTTATATTTTAGAAATGTGGAACTGCACATTTATTTTACCACTTTTTCTTTTATTACAATTTGTATATAAAAATTCAATCAAAACGTGTCGGATATGTTTTTGAGGGGCAGTTGCTTTTTATATCTAGCATCTCTGCCGGCAAGTAGATATAATACTAACCTTAAGAAACAAATTGGGACCAAAGATAAAGAGTAATAGAGATCTTTCTCCGATGCATGATAAACGTGTGAATTTGTGTATTTTGTGGTGAAAATATGAGAACTGAAACTCAGCTACCTATGGATCACAAGTTTTCAAACGACTTATCTTCCTTGCCCTAGAGGATTGGTTGCAGACACTCGTTGCGTTTCATATTATATAGACTTGAATTTTTTGTTTTGTTTGAGGTCATTACACTTAACTTCACAAGTAAGAAATGATACAAATTTTGGAATTTTTAATGTTCCTCCCTTTCTAAAGACTGTGTTGCTCTTTCCTGTTATATAATTGCAGTATACCAATACATTATCGCTCCTTTAAAAAAAGTTTTGTCTCTTCTAATAGACTGATTCAATAAAAAGAATTCATGTTCTTGCATCATTGAAGAAAATAATGTAAGATATTATGCAAATTATGAAGCTTATTATATAGTATAAACAAAAAAAATAGTGAATGGCTTTAGTTCTAGCCTTATGATATTTTATAAATATTTTGCTAGAGGATTCTTTAAGATTTGTCTATGCATAAGAATTTCATTTAACTTTTTCACAACCTATAAATCCATGCGAAACCAACCAGGCATTAAAATCAATTAATATTTTATAACTGTGTACTGTATATTTAATTTACCACTTTTTCTTTTACTGTAATTATGATATAAAAATTGAATCTCTCTTGAATATTTAATAGCGTCGTCTAATCCTTCTTCGAAACACGCTGGCACCTCTGGTGCTGGTAAGTAGACTAGAAAATCAAGCCTGAAACACAGTTAGTGAGTAACGTCAGTTTCACTCCTAATTTTCGCAAATGATCACAGCGCCCCAGTCGCCCACGAAAGAACTAGTGCAGTTGTGTACGATGTTCCTCGATTTGCATAAACGGGATATTTTATCATGACATACTTTAGTTGTGGACATTATTGGTGTTATTTAATATATACTTATAAAAGACAATGTTTGTGTGCTTGCGCGCGATGTCCAGACGAATCTATCGCACTCACAGCTATAAAATTTGGCACATAGGTAGTCGTAAAGTTGACTCAATGCACCTCGAACCCGGAATTTTAAACTTCGATCTAGAAAATTTTGTATTTAATATTTTGTGTTGTTTTGGGTTACGGCTGTAGTATCTTTTCTAATGACCGTTGAAAAACAATCAAAGCACCATCGGATAGAGCAAACAATTTTCGTTCTGATGAAGTTTGTTTTGAGCTTCATACTTAATTTACTGAATTTTGCGAAAGTTTTTAAAAAAATAGTCTGTTTTGAAATCGATTTTTTTTTTAAATTTGCTCCATCCGACGATCCGATTCTAATAACGCTATTATGTTCAATTTTTTTCAGCTTATAACTCGAACGGTTCTGTCGGATTTAAAACAATAACGGTTAAAACATCTTTTTCCGTTTTTTTCTTAAATTAGTTTTTTCCTGGTCAGTTAAAAGATATTTTTCTCTAGCAATCATTCTCCCGCGGAAGTTTCTCCGGAAGCTTTCCCAACATGTATCGTTGCAATTTCATTGGCTGATGGTGCAGAGCGCATACATCATAACCTTCAACTGAATGACTTCGATTATTATTTTCAGCAGTGTCTTAACGTGTTTAAGTCTCTCATATTTTGTTTTGTTCTCAGAACTTTTTCATGTCATTGTGGACGTTTTTTTTTTTCACTTTGTCGAAGTCCTGATTCCACGGGCAACACCGTGCGCGCACTGCTAGTTTCATTACATGAGAAACTGTTAGTAAATCTTCGGTCATAGAATATTATTCCTGAGTATGAAAACAGGTAAGTTAAATACTTCTTTAGAAACTTATATCAGAGATATTTTGAATTAATTAAAAATTGTACACATACATTTTTGCTTATATAAATAGAATAATGAAGTTTGTTTGTTTTCCGTGCAATCCTCGTTGAATTTTAAAGTTTTGAAGTTTTAATACTGCTGAGGCAGTAAACACTATTCCATAAAACTTTTTGAAGCCCTGATTTTTATAGACATGTAATGCTAAATAATATAGCATACGAATAAAAATAACCTTAAAAGATATCAATCCTTTCATTGTCTATTACTGTCGAAATATTTATTGTTATTATTATTTAAATATTATAATAATTGTCTAAGCTACATTTCTTTCATTAGTAAAGTCAAAATTGGGTTGCCAATTTAATGTGGACACTTTAAAATTTTCATATTTTTTCGAATATCTCCCTAAAATCTGCATGGAATTTCTTAGAATTTCAAAACTTTAAATATTAACTCACATTTTACAGTGAAGATTCAGTCACAAGAGCATTTAGGGGACCTACCAAAAAGTAATGAAGCCAAAAAATACAGATTCATCCCGTTTCAAAGAAAGCTAATAAAGTGATGAAACTTTCATCAATGGTTATGTTTCATGCACATAATATTTACAGGCAATTTCGTGAATTTTTCATAAATATTCGGGAAGTTATAAAGGTTTTCTTTAAAAATCCCCAATTTTTCCTCATGTGTTTTGCTGATAACATGTAGAGTTTCCCACCAAATTGTACGAAACTTACAGAATACTTGGCAATATGTAAAAGAAGCATTGTTTTAAAATTTGAATTAAAAATTTTCAATATTACGGGAAATATGAACATTTGTAGTACTAAATGATTTTTTAGTGCGCATGTGCGAAGTGTAGCATATTTTTTCATAACTTTAGAGCCAGATATATAGGGCAACTTATATAAATATTCCAGTTCCACTTCAACTTCTTTAAATATACCAATAGTATTCAGAAATATATCGACATTGCAACTTGAAGAATTTCGGTTCAATCTAAGAGAGGCTTAATGATGGAGGGTTCTTGCACAAACTGATATTTTTTAAGCTTGAATCTTCGAAGAGTAATATTGAATTTTATGAAATTTGAATATTCTGAATACTCATGTATATTTATAAGTTAAATACATAATTAAAAATTTTAATCGCGAATATTATAATTTCATAAGAGAGATGTTCCTATGTAGGGCAGTATGAGCGCAGAACATCGGGAGTTTAAATTCCTGATAGGATCAACCTAAGAGTAAAAGTCATTCTATTATGCTCCACTTTTGATTTTTTTTCCTACATTCTGTTATGTTGAAGCTTAAAAACAAGCAACTGGAAAAATTAGAATAAATTTGAAAAATAAATTTTTTAAACCTAAATTTTAAACATAAACGACATTTTTTCAAAAAATAAAATTTTATGCGTGAGGACATTTTTTTCTCTGTTCTGGGCATGGGGTAAGTTTATTTTTATGATGGCTACTTTTAAAAGCCAGCTGCCTAATATTTTTAAATCGATTTTATTAGCGTTTATATGTTTATATTTGGTTTTCCTCACTCTTTTAAAATAATGATATTTGATGTACCGATCTCCTTTGTCTTTTTGTTGGAAAATTTCAGGCTAAGAGAAGCTATATTTACCGTAATGCAAGCTCCTTACAGAAACATTTCCCAATTAATTTTAATCCATTTCGAATAAAGTCCTTAGCCCTCGAAAAAATGGACTAGAATGGATTCCTTGTTTGTTTTTTCCGATTCCCTCTGAGTTTATCTTTGTTTTTGGGTTTTCTTTGAATGATATTGATTTCCACTGTTATGTTGAATGCTTTTATACTGCATGGTGTTCATAATTAAACGACCCTATTTTAAAGTTGCCTACAGACGAAACTATTGTTCTAAAAGTTGTGAAATTTTGTGGAGGACATGTGGCGACCTTGATAGGGCGTTTCCTTCAACGAGAATTAAAGGACGTGATGTCTTCGAATCGGTATTTAAGCTCCTTTGGACCAGGCAATAACGGCAATCCATTTCCAGTTGTTTGTTCTCAACTGGTGGCGCTAGCTTTAGTCGCTCCCTGATGTCCCAGTGTGCAGTTCCCAGTTCCCTGCCTCCGCTAAGATTTTTCATCGTGTAGATTCAAGCAGTCTGGAGATGTGTCTAATTTCATTTAGTTCGAATCACCCACCTTCCTGGAATGATCCGGGAAATGCTGCATTCATCGGAAACTATGATTTTGTTCTTTCAAGAGTTGTTTTTTACGTTGTTGTGTATTTATTAAACTGTTACTTGTTACCAATTGCAGCCTATTCATTTATGGAGTAATTTAGCATGGTAACATACATAATGAAAGGATGGGAATTTGTTTGAGGAAAAAAGTTCAAAATTTTGCCTCCAGATGGCGTTTTTAATAAATTACAGATTTAGCATACATTTGCGATAGTTTACAAATTTTATTACAACAAAACATGTTCCACATGACGACCATCATTTTCAGCTACCATGTAAAGTCGCAATATAGCATGTTCCACAGTTCACCCCAATGTGTTCTGAGAAATGCTATGAAAATCAGGTAAAGTCCTCGGATTATCACGACTTAGCAGATGTTTCAAGTGCCCCCAAAACCAAAAGTACAGGATACAGGTCTAGGAATCGGGGAGGCCACAAATTAAGAAAGTGCCGGCTAGTGACACGTTCTTCTGTGAAGTGATTTTCGAGACGTCCTTAACACAAAGGATAATGTGTGGAGGAGAAAAATTATGCGTGCAAGGCACTGACGTGCTTGCTGATCTAGAAGAAATTTATTCTGTAACTACGATGGCACAACGTGCTCTATAACCTACGTTGCTAGGTTATAGAGCATGTTGCTGGACCTCTAGCACTCAATTCCTCGAAGAAATCCAATCGAAATACAAAGGAATTTCCAAGTAAAACAACCTCTGGCAGAATAATTTTGAGCTAATTTTTTTTTGCTGAAACAAAGTTTTGTCACTTTATTATGCTCTCCTCAAAATTGCGCATTTTCTAAACAATAGTTTCGTCTGTACACAACATTAAAATAGGATCGTCTAATTATGGATACTCTGTATGTACAGGAGGGTGACCGAGAAATGTTGGACACATTTCAAAAAGTAATAATTAGGAAACTAATAATGTTTCAAGTACGATTTTTTTAAAAATGAGAGCGCCTTTTAGAAAGCTTTTTTTCAGGTAGGTAATGTACCGGTTTGATGGTTTAGGGGGTCGTAAATTACTGGGAATTAAAAATTCTTTTAGAGCCAATATCTGCGAAAATATTAAACTGGAAAGAAAATAAAAACATGTATATGTAGGGAATTATACGCTCTTTAATTTGTCAATTCACATGTAGTGTTTTATTTTTTTGTTGTAGACCCACACAGACTTGCTTTCCCGAACGGGTGTAAGGATTACAACTCACATATAGTGTATAATATGAAGAGTTTTCCAGATATTCAAGAAAAAATTTAAAAAGAAACCATAAATCGCGCATCGGTTTCTGCTCAACGGTAGCCATTGCGAATGGAAATCTGTCACCAGTAACTGACACTGAACTGTATAATTAGATGACCCTTTCTCTGCTATCTCCTAACTATAGTAATCAATTTAAAGAGCGTAAAGTTCTCTACAACTACATGCTTTTATATTTCTTCCAGTTTTAATATTTTCGCAGATAATGGCTCTAAAATAATTTTTCATTTCCAGCAATTTACGACCCCTAGACCACCGAAAAGTCGTGTTACCTTCCTGATTTTTTTTAAATGCGCTCTCATTAAAAAAACCGTATTTGAAACAATATTATTATTTTTATTTTTTTTTAAATTTTTTTTACTAATTTTTGAAATGAGTCCAACAATTCTCGGACATCTGTATAGCAAATCGTTCTGGTTACTAGGCAAGGTTTGTTAGAAATGTTATGCATTTGCAATGTTTTCTAATTTATTATGCTTGTTCACTAAAATCGAGTCACATTATTTTGAGTATTAGTCATTTATTATTGCGTGGCGCAAGACCAAATAAAAGTATTTCATTTTTTGCTAGGTTTGGAAAATGTCAGAAAAAATTAATTTTACAGATGAAAATTTACTCTATAAAATTTATATTCTTTCAATTTTTGCATCTTGAATAAGAATGAATGTGAAGTTATAAAAAATTAATTTATAATTGAAGTTTAAAAATGTTGTAAAAGCGACAGAATAATTTTAATTTAATCAACAAAAATTAATTTCTTGTGTAGTTTTAAAAAATTATATTATCTGAAAGAACTTTTCTTGAAAAAGAATAAATGTAATTTAATAAATTGAAAAATACTTTATAATTCTTAAATTATATATCCGCACATTTTAAATTATTGGCACCTATAAACAGACAAATTGATTTTTTAATGTATTAAATGAGTCTGCATATTAACTTTTAATTTCTGTATCAAAGAAAAGACTAATTTAGTGAAATACGTGTTTTTAGAATTACATGATTTAGATTGTAAAATTAAATATGTATACATGAAATGTATAAATGAAAATAATCAATGTGAAAAACTGAGTATTTTCTTCCTCTTTGATATTTCAAAAAATTGAGATAGGTGGCGTTGTTTCTTAGACGATCAAATGCTTTACAGGCTTTCCATCAAAAATTATCTATATATCATAATGAATTATTCTTAACTTTGAAATTAACGTATTAAAGGAATGATTCACATGACAATCCATTGCTGAAATATTTATTACTAGGGGATCATGCCCCGGCCCAGCCTAATTATTTGAATGAAATATAATAATTCGATTAATATAATACGATTTTAGAAGCGAAATACAACAACCATATTAAATAAAAATTGTCTCTTTTGCCAAAATAATAACAACTAACTATTCAGATAATTGCAATACAATAAAATGAGAATTTAAATATTTATGCTTTTTAATAAAATAATTGAAACGGAATTCACTTATGGTTTTATTAATCAAAAGCTAGTATTTAGAAATGAATGAATCCAGTTCATAATAATTTTATTTTGTACACATTATGCTCACTTTCAAATAAAGATCGATTCGTCATTTCATATTTCCTCAATTGATCCAACAGTGAATGATATTTTATTCTTTGCAAATTTTTTATTTTTAAAGTCTCATGTTAAATATGAAATCATCTTTTTACGAACATACTTCTTGAAGTCTGGCAAATACAAAAGCATATATTTCTTCAAAGTCATTATAATCTTTTCTATACTAAAAATAAAAACTAAAACTATATGTGTTTAAAAAACCAAACCATCCATATAACCATATGGTTTCATAAAAGTTAATATTTACATCTCCCTAATTTGACCTTTTGAACTTTCTGACACTATTTGTCTTATCGACATTCCAAGTGCGGAATTTAATTTATAATTTCCCTCTTTTGTGTTCAAGTACTTCAGTTACCAGATTTTACCATTCATATTCGAAAAAGGAAGAAAAATCCAATTATTTCTAGATCAATAATGAACTTAAGAATTCCACTTAAGTCATTATGATTCATAATATTCTGCCACCTTCTATTTTAACTCAAATAACGAACAGAACTTTTCAAGAAAAATTTATCCTCTCTTAAACAATCAATATTTCCACTGCAAATAAAATCTTTTGCACTGTGTCTGGAGATACTACCTAAAGAATCTTCTGAAATACACACGGAAGAAGCATTCTAAACAGAGAGAGAGAGAGAGAGAAAGTTTCTGTAAACATATTTTAAAAATGGCGGTAGACAGGGGATTTGCTGAAGGCCCAGTCGTAATTTTCTTTCACGAATGCGAAATATACGACTGGAAACTTTTATTCCGTCGAGTGAAATGCTTCCAGAGAATAAAACTTGAAGGATGGGATATTTCCATAATTTATTTTATTAGGAACGTATCATGTATGTTTAGTCTCAAACGAGGTTGGAGATCGTAAAAGAATTCTAAACACACAGTCCCATCGCAGCGAATAAATATTAACAATATGGATAGACTAAAAGTAGTAACAAAAAGCTGTCTTGTTTTGTTTGATAAGAGTAAAATGCAATTTTATAAATGTTTGCAGCGGCATTCGTGATGTTCCGAAGGCTGCTGGTTTTTCCAGCATGTACAACTGCATTTGTCATAGCAACAGACAACATTTCAGTTTCATGGATCGGAATTTGAATAGTCTGCTTTGTCACTCGCTGACGGCGAGTGACGTGAATCGTAAATTTTAGATTACCATTATATTGGACGAAAGCTATGAATTAGGTTCAGTGCAGCTGCCAAAATAGTATAAATTGTAAGGCATGCAGTAATATTTCCCAGCTGTTGTTGCTACTGTACAACGTTCGTTATTGCTATACAGGATATTCATATACTTTGCCGATAGAGGGTTCGTACTAGATGTTAAGAGGAGTAAAAAATTGTAATTCAACAAGATATAGTCATTCCAAATTACTTTACAGATCATTAGAAGTAATTTATACAGTAATATTTGACGAAATCGAATCATTAATGGCGTATCTTGAACAGATCAAGATGCGATCTCAACAAAGTACAGGTTTTTGAGCCAATCGGTTTTATCGCGCACCCTCTCCTTATAATACTTCTATTTCGACGTAAATTGCTTTGAATGGCATTATAAATTATTTCTTATTGAAATTTTAATGGAATTTTGATTTTTTTTTAAATTACATACTTCTTTGGGATACCTTCTGCATACACATTTTCTCGATCTTCACTGATCGCAGAGTGTATGTGAGGGAACTTTGTTGAACAAACGTGTGGAATGCATCCGAGAATGTGCGTGATCAGCCATTAGGCTGGAGATGGTGACTTCTCTTTAGAGACTGTTTATGCCAATTTTGTAAATATTGTTATTGATATTGTTACAAACATGGAAAGTCGCTTCCCAGCAATTTTAGTCTTATGTTTGGAAGAGAGTTTTACAGGGGTAATTATGGGATGACTGGCAGCAGCCAGGCCTGGATCCCTGACCTTCGCGACAAAGTTGGCGACCATCTTGGCGTCAAATTTGGCGATGAAATATGGGATCCCAAAGGTGCTGGAATTTTCTCGATATCTCTATTAGGAGAGGAGATACGCTTGAATGTACTAGATCATATAGTACCATGTGACGTCAAGGTCTGCCGGGGAAGACTATATAAGAAGTGCGCTTGGATCACGGATCGACTTTGAACATGTTGATCGACTGGGATCGGATTGTATTGCGAAGGTCATTGGAATCTCTCTTTGGAGTTCTATGCGTTGTACGAGCTAGTAATCTGTTTGACGTCAAGCGGTATTGAGTAGTATTGTGTTGATCAACTTTAGAGTTTCGTCTGCAGTGCGAGCTAGAAAGCTGGTGAGCTGAGAGCTATTGAAAGTGCTGTTATTGTATTAGTGATTTGCTGACTGTTTGCATTGCTAAATCTCAAAGTGCTGAACTGTTATTACCTGTGAATTGTTATATGTTTACGTTGCTTATTTGTGCAAGATCTGTTGTTTCCTATTACATGTGTTACGTGTTTTCCTGCATATTTCTGAATTAACCTTCATTCTCCATTATCCTGCCTGTTGGACTGGTTATACCATAAACCCACAGAACGATTTTTGTAACAAGATATTGCCACCTTAGAACTGATCTTTCTCTGCTCTAATCACACGGTGGATCGTTTTCCCTTGTCCCATCCATTTAGTCTCCGAGTTATCAGCAGATTGATTGCAAATGATGGAAAACTAGAAAGTATATTCATGGGTTGTCGAGGAAACCAAATCTTCAGATATTATATTCTATTTACTTTTAAAGTGGGGTTTGCACATTCTTGTTTCTTAATTGAAGTCACCATTTTAAGAAACCTTTGAAATTTCCTGTATCTCTCAATCTCAAGACTAACAATTTACGCTACCTAAAGCATGGACGACGCAAAGTACACCCAGTCTTAGAAACCATATTTCTACCAGAAATCCGAAATATATAAACAAATCAAATTGTTAACATCAAATTTTTAACCGCAAATGTATTCTAGCGTTTGAAAACTTCAACAAGTAATATTGACAAAAGTACCAAAAAAATGTCGTCGATTTAACGCGTTGACTGCCAATCAATCACTGTGATTCACACCTATTATCTAATTACATGTCCCTTCTTTACTATAGTTAAGATATAGTGGAGAACATATCATCTAATTGGATAGAAGGTCCGAATATCCGCGTGGCCTAAATATGGGTGAGGCGGCAGTCAACGTGTTAAAAGTTTTATATTAGTCTCCCATTTTTAATTTTATCCCGTCAGCACACACATGGGGTCTTCTTGATCACATCTTTTCTCTTTTGTTAAAAAATTCTAGGAATTTCTAAAACCTTGCCCCCCCTGTTACTTCCTGTACCTTCATGGGGCAGCTAGAAGAAGAAGATAAGAAGGCAAAAACCGGTGAAACGGGGTTTTCCACTTTTTACTGGGGCGTTGGTGGTCAAATCGACCTGTACGTGTGCTAACTTTCCAGATTAAAGTAACGTTATGGCTATGACAGCGAACGAACGTGCGGAGCGGAGCGGAGAAGAAAAAATACAGAAAAGG
Organism: Araneus ventricosus; assembly: GCA_013235015.1. NCBI lineage: Eukaryota > Metazoa > Arthropoda > Arachnida > Araneae > Araneidae > Araneus > Araneus ventricosus. The sequence goes on along the minus strand of BGPR01012920.1, from coordinate 10,335 downwards.
AGGAAAAAAGGATATGAGCTCAACTTTAATTTTTCTTATTAAATATCGCATTTGTGTCTTAAATACAAATTATTTGTACGAAAAAATATTCGTAAACTTTGACCATATTTTATTTTTGTACAAATAGCCAATAAAATAAGGAGTAAGTGTCTAACAATTTGGGGTAAAAATGACACCACGATTATGCTAATGTTCCAAAAACGGGCATGCGTACGGAAAGGCTAAGATCAATCAATTAAGCGTATTTTCCAGAGATTATCCCCTTTTCAGGCAAAGCCATGAAACAAAGGACACAAATTTGAAGAAAGAACTATTCAAGCTAAAAGAAAAAAGCATGCATTCCGTATTTTGCATATACAGTAAAACTTCGATTAACAGCCAGTATCTCTTATCCGTCATTGTCTAAAATATATGATAGGGAAGATCGCCACGCAGAAAGCTCAAGCTTCAAAGACACAGAAGGAGATGACATATTATTTTCATGTAACGTAGGTTTACAGTATTATAATACATTTCTGTACATTGATAACTCTTATATGGAAATTCATGTTAATCGGTTTGTAAAAGTAAATACAGTATGTATATAGGATTCATTTTTAAAGGATTTCATTTTCATTTTCGTCCCAAGCTAGTAGTGAAATCACATTTCTGTGCATACAGCAATCAACTAGAAAAATTAGAATAAATTTAAAAATAAATTTTGTTAACTAAAACTTTAAACAAAAACAACAAAAAATATTTATAAACAATAAAAGTTAGATAATAAAATTTAGAAAATAAAATTTAAACAATGTTTTATTCCCGCGCAATTGCAGCTGCAAACAAAGAACAATGGAAATCAATATCATACAAAGAAAGCCAAAAAACAAGGATAAACTCAGAGGAAATCGAAAAAAACAAACAAGGAATCCATTCTAGTCCATATTTTCAAGGGCTACGTACTTCATTCAAAATGGATTCAAAATAATAATTGGGTTTTTTTGTAAGAAGCTTGCATTATGCCAAATATAGCTTGTCTTAGCCCGAAATTTCCCAACAAAAGACAAAGGAGATCTGTACATCAAAAAGCATTATTTCGAAAGAAAGAGGGAAAACAAAACACAAACATTACCGTGCATATGTATTAAGAGATTTCTGTTATCCGGTTATTTAGTTATCGGTCACAGCGCTGTTGCGAACGATGACTGTTAATCAAAGTTTGTAGAGTGACGAGACTCATGCTTATATGGAATGCCGCTGTTGAAGAATTAATTCAATTTCAGGAACCATTTTTATTAGATGGCTAGGTTCCACGACATAGTACATTAAAAGGTACAAGACGCAAGACAGAGAACAACAACACAACACAAGTACACAGAAGAAGAACAGAGAGGCATCATGGGAAAAACCCGGATGGCTCTAGTAGCGCCACCTACCATAAAAAGGAGAAGGCAGTGAATTGTAACCGCTACAAGTTTTACTTTACTAATAATATTCTTTACTGCATATGGTAATAATAACCTTTATTCCATATAAGCAATAATAATCTTTAACGCACACAGTAATAATAATTTTTATTGCATTTAGTAATACGAATCTTTATTGCATTTAGTGATAAGAATCTTTCGAAAATGTTTTATTTAATAACGATGAAAACAGCCAAAAAATGGTGACAAGTATTTTTAATCCAAAAACAGAAATCTATGCAAATGCAGTGCCAGATACGCCTAGTGATATCGAAAATGTATAAAGAAGGAAACAATAAGATTAATAGGACTTATGTTTGTACGAATTAAGTTAAAATTTATTAAATTTACTTTAAAATGTGTACAATATTTTCCTTCTTCCGTAATAAATTTCTAAAACACATTCTTCACCAAATAAAAAATATTTTTAAAGTACTGATCTGTACGAAAAGGTCAGCAAATATGAATAAGACAGGGTTTTGTTAGAAAAAGGGTGTTTTTAATGGTGTGAGTGGGGAAGGAAATAAGGCCTATCTTTGAGCCATATTAGACAGGATAGTTGAGACTCAGCTGTTCTTATTTCAGATTCTACAGTTCGTTCTAAGAAGAGGCATAGTTGAGAAGTTTTCAACAGAAAGAAACACGATTAAAAGAAATTGAAATGTTCAGTCCCAAATATTTATAACTGAAAAACCACTGATTGTTGCAAAGATACGAAAATTGAGTTTTATGCTGAATAGAAAAGTAAAAAGAATATTAACTTTGCAACAGTCAAAAATAATAGTTCAAGTCGAGACCAACTTCAAGAAACAGATTAAGAAGAAAAAGCATCTAAATTCAGCAGCAGAAATCTGGGCCTCAGGACAAATTCTCCCGAATGGAAACCTCGGGAGACTCGCGTTAGAGATAACAATGTTACCCGGGAAGGTGGCTGTGGCCATAAATTGAGCTCGTCTTAAAGGGAAAAATCTGTTGTCTCAGATTCTCTACTTGTCTAACGAATTCTAAGGCGATCCCTTTCTTTTAAAGTGTCAAAAATGTTAGAAAAAGAGGGTAATGATTGTGATCGAAAAAGTTCTACAGTTTTATCATGATTGACGATTTATATATCAAATTCAGTATATTGTGTGTTTGTTGGAAAAATACGAATTTCATATAACCGTCTAAATAATGTGTGGTTTTGAAATAACATTATTATTAGGAGCAAGATTGCGAAATTTAATTTATTCAAATGTAACCAATTTGATCTGCATACTATTTTAACCATGGGTAATGACTTATATAAAAATAAGTTTAAATTTTTCTATTAAATGCAGTATCGTGCTGTCCAAGGAGTTAGCCAAGTCAATTAACTGAAAGAAATGCAGAGATCACAATTTCCGCTACAAAAGTTGTTAACATCGTTGACAAGTGGTTCCGTGAGTTTGCACTGCTTACACTCAGAATAGTGAAATTTGCGGGCAGTTGCAATCTGAGTTTAAATTATTCAAAATTCACAAGCTATTGTCACACCATGCAAATTTTTGCACACCGTTGTCCCAGTTGAGCATCGGAAATCGAACAGCGTGGTAAAGGTACTTCACATTCCTACATTTTAGTTTTTTGTGTTGCATAGATTTCACGCTTTGGGTAGATATTTCGAATGATAGAAGAACCTGTGTAATGTTATAATCCCAACCACCTTGAAAGTAGAATGATAATTCAAAGAACGTAAAAAATACGAAATAAACTCTGATAGAATCGAATTAAATAGGAAAGGAATGCATTCTAGTCCACTTTTTCAAGGGTTATAGACTAAATTCGAAATGGATCCAAATAAATTAGGAAATTTTTCTGTGAGAGGCTTGACCTAAGTCTAACCAAAGCCTGTTCATAGCCATAAATTTCCCAAACCACAAGACAAACAAGTTGAGTAAACTACAAAAGAATTTTCAGAACGAAAAATCAAATATAATACCGCTAACAAGATTGATTTCAAAAATACTAGCGTTCCGGCAAAAATACCCTCATAAAAATATCAGTAAAGAATAAAAATTCAAATTTACTCCATTCTTGCAAAGAATTAAAATGTCCAAGTTCAACTCACAGACAAAGAATAAGGAGAATCCCGCCTTAAAATCAACAATCGTAATGTTACCAACTAAGATGTGATGGCAATCCAAGTCAGAATAATGCCACTCATCAATTGAATTCTTGGGGGCTTGTTCCATTATTTCAGTGCTAAATTCCATACCGCCTTCGCAATATGACGCTTTTATAGAGATGTCAAAACTTCATCATTTTCACCACCATCACCACTCGTTTTAAAGTTATGAGAGTGCTCTTTCTGGAGCTGCCTCATAATTTTGAACCGTGGTCAGAAGACGAGGATCATTTTTGAGCGGTTATGCCCTTTTCACAATTTCTTGGACACGCCAAATAGAGAACATATGTCTTCGACTGATGTATGGGTAGCCGTGGATCTTCTGCGAAATTGAATTGATTGGCCTAAAGAATGATATTCTGCAATTTGCCAACCTCCGCACCGATTAAAACGTGGGCTCCACACTTTTCCATACAAACAAATATTGAATATAATTGTTTATTTGTCAATTAAACCCCCAAAACTAATTCAAGAGCGACAGCGGTTTTATAACAAAGAATCATGATTAGAGTAGTTAACAAAAAATATAAACGCTAGTAACATTTTTATTTGTCAGATATTACACATTAGCTATTTGCCTACATAAATTGATGCAAAAATTATACATAAAACATATAAATTGTTGATTAATTTTTCTTCGAAAAGTGACGTTTAACACCAGTTTTATGCAACTAATCATTATATTTAGATAGTAATTCCCTGACTTGACAAGTAATCAATACAGTACTAAGTATTTATTACGGCGAGGTGTTCACAGAAGAGGACACAAACTGAAATATATTTCCAAAAAATTCGAATCACCTTTGAACCCCGGAAATTGCACGAAAAGGCGGGTAATAGTAATCTCTTAGAATGTAAATGGCAGCACTCTAAAATTTTGTTTTCGAATCGGAAATATTACAAATAAAAAAAAAGCGAAAATTCCTTAATGCAGAAATAGGAATTTTTTCGAGTCCTGGACGTTTACAATTTTAGGAAATTTACTTAATAATTCAATGTAATTGAAGTTTTAACTTATGATTTTCTCTAAGATTCAACAATCTTTTTTGAGCGCATGAGGTAGCTATATCTAAAGATGTCGTCATATCAGGGGGTGTCCTCAAAGGGGGGACAACCAACTCGGAATGAGATAAGTTTTTAAAATGTTTTTGTATATTCTTTGTCTAGACACACACAATGAACTAAACTCATTCATGATGTTTTTTTTATCATATTTTTTATAAAATGTAATACCTTGCGCCGGAAAGCGTTAAAATATGCTCCACAATTTTGTTTATATTAACCAGTTTCTAAATGCATGCTAAAACATGTTCTAGATTTTATCGGTTACTTAAAAAAACATTTCTGCGTTAAAAAAGATATTCTGGTATACCCTAAAGTAGGAAAACGATAAATAATTTTTGCTTTAACATTTTATTGCATTTAATCGAATTTCATTTAAATTTCATCAAGTGCATCTCTGCACATCATGAAAGCTTCACATGCAATAAAATCAGATCTGCTGCATGGGAACCAAACAAAGCTCTTACTTTCATTTCTTGTGTAGAAAAGATTTTATTTAAAAGGAGGAAGTAATATATTAAAGCAAAAATACTTTGTCTGTCAATTATTTTCTTATGTGAAGGAGCATTTTTTCATTTTAAGCATAATTTTAAGAGAAGGCTTCAAAATTTGTCATATTTCCCATCTACAAATTACCATAAAAATTATTTACGTGCAATAATAAATTTTTATGGAAATTTGTCATCAATCTCTGCCACATTAATAATGAAGAATATTTCAATGTGCATTCATGAACGTGCAATGAAATATTTCGTCGCTTAACAAGCAGTACAGCCTATCTAAATTTTTTGAAATTTCAAACTGGAAGAAAGTGCTTTTTTTCGCAAAAAATACCGAATATTCCTGAATGTTTCTTACACACACATCTGACATAAACATGACAACACACGTTCCTACCAGATGTGAAAAAAATGTAAAATATCTATTATTGGTTGCGAAAAATTGATTATTTGTTTCTATTTGAAATTTCATAAAATTGAGATATTGTGGTGTTGTTCGTTAAGCGAATATTTCCCTAACCCAATCTGACAATAACTTAAGTATAAATTCTATTTTTATGAAATCATAAAATAAAAGACATACTTTTAAATATTCCACTTACATCGACATGCATAAAAATAAAGAGCTTTCCAAAACTGCACACACATTTTAAGTAACAATCGTGAAAACAAACAATAACGTGCATTGAATTTCCATAAATGAAATTGATTCATAAAATGTATAATTTTGTCAGTTTTTAGAATGGTTCGAATAATTTATCGTTATTGTATAGCTGCTGCCATAAAATCGATGGATGAAATCGCAAATGCTATCAAGCATATCAACAAACTTTTGGGAATTTTCTCTTCATTGGATGATTTGCTAATTGTATTTTTAAATATCATTTATCTCTACAAATAGAAATCGTCGAGAAGAGGTGAACTGAATGTGTATAGGAACAGGGATTCATTTATTCATCAGATCTGCAATTTCTTTACCAGAAATCCATCAAGACAGAAGTTTGTATCGTAATTGTGGTGCAGGGATATTCTTTACATTTTTGTCCGCCAATCCTTGCTGACTCTAAACATTTTGTGTGAGTCAGTCGGCGTAGATTACGTCTGGGTTATGTATTCGATCCTATTTAAATTACCATTCATTATTGTCTGGAATCTCTGGAATGCTTGGCATGACACTGTTCAGGTAAAAATCACCAGGTCTTCTCGAAGAAGCAAGGTCCAATTAATCCACAAACTGACAAACTAACCTATGCAGTTCATACTTAATAATTTCACATGTAGTCCCAATGCCAAACGGGAAATTTCAATTGCCCAGTAGATATATTTATGATGATTTACTGAATAATTACCTATAAAAAAGTATCATCATAATGTATAATATTGGTACTGCAAAAAATGGAAGATTATTGGAATAATTAATTAGGTCTTGCTGACGAAGACGCTGAATCTGACTCCGAAGGAGCTGGGTAATGATAGATAGAGATATTTTTAGACGGAATGTAAGTTTCATCAAATTCCACTCAATCGTGTTGTATTTTCTGTCAAAGGTCCATTTCCTTACATGTATTTAAACGACCCCGTACATGAGCCTGCCCTTAGAATTTGGTTAGATTTGATTTACCCAGCCAATATATTTAGTAAGACAATGAGAAACGAGCGTACAGAATTTAATCAGAATTGCATCAGCCGTATCGAATTTCATGGTAAGGAACATTTCCTATGAACAGAGGGTTATAATTGGAATTGAACGGAATTAAACAAAGTTTATTAAACCATTACTGAGAAAACAAATCCCACGTTTGATTAGCTGCTTTTAAAATAGCAGTGGACTTCTAACAGTTCTTACTGACGAGTGTTCTTGTTACACTATGGATTTAAAAACTTAGCGCAAAGAAAGTATGTCATTTTTACTCTATAGGGCTACAACAAAGTAAGAAAAACATGAACGTGGTTAACTTTAAATCTGAACACTCCATATGTTATTTACGTTTAACATGCACATTTGTAGCGCCACCTATAGTAATGGGAAAGTAAGTAGTGCTGCTTGTGCTTAAGAGTATAGAGAAGTAGTATCAGAGGTCTCACTCCGGAATGAGGAAACGATCGCAGCGTCTTCTAACGTGGGCAACAAAAATCTAACATCTATTTCTATTTGTGATAACAAGCAGTTTGTTATTACAAACTGTTATCTATAAGTATGTAGTTCTTTTCAAGAGGGACACCGAACAGCGTACGCTGTACAAAAATATGGCGCCGAGCTTGAAAAAGACAGGTTGCCCTTGTTCGGAAAATCTGTCGTCTTTTATTACACTCCGGAGTGTGACCTTTGATACTCCTTCTTTGAGAATAACTGGTAGGGGACTTTGTCGAGTTGAATGAAAGAAAAATAAATATGATATATACGGTCCATGATTCTGTTTCTTTGTGGTGGAAATATGAGAATCTCCCTTCACAGGTGGATTGGTTACCGTTTTATATACATAGAATTGAATTTTTGCATTATTTGAGGTCACTACTCTTAATTTCAGAAGTGTGCAATGATATTAATTTTAAATTTTTATTGTTCCTCCATTTCTAAAGACTGTTGCTCTTTCCGTTTTTATAATTTCTGCATACCAATATATTATTTCTCTTTTAGAAGAACTTTTGTCTCCTTGTAATGGACTGATTTAAAAAATCATTTTTTTCTGCTATAATTGAACCAAAATTATATTGTATTGCGCAAATTATGATGCATATTATATTGTACAGGGTCTTCGAATTAAATGTCCGTAATTTGAACAGTCGATAAAAACAAATTATTAGTTATATGAGAATTCTTAGATTTTGGCGACAATTTTTATTTTTCACCTATATATGAAAACTGAGGCTCTATGCTTACAAAATGCAGATTCTGCAGAAACTGAAAACAAATGAATGGCCGCAGCGTGTTGCATTTCCCATTGGAGATGTTATCTCGCATCGAAAATGAACACGATTTATTAAACCGCATCAATTTTTCAGATGAAACAACTTTTCACGTGAGCAACAAAGTGAATAAGCACAACTGGAGAATTTCGGGCTCAGAAAATCCCCATGCATTACAGGAAGTGGAAAGAAACAGTCCAAAAATCAATGTGTGGTGTGCTCTTTCAAGTGATACAGTCATAGGACCATTTTTATTTGCTGAGACTTCTGTGACGACAAACATATACCTGGATCAGATGAAAATTTACGCAATACCCACCGCAAATTAACGCATTTATAACCCAATGTTATCTTCCATCAAGACCTCTCCTCAGATGTTCGAGCATTTTTGGATGCAGCGTTCAATAACCGATGGATACATTGCGGTTGCCCAATTGCCTGGCCACCAAGATTTGTAGCCGTCACTCCACTGGACTTTTTCTTTTGGGGCAACGTTAAAGACAAAGTCTAATTAAGGGAGATTCATGGTTTTGAAGACCTTCGTGCCACAAGAACCGCTGCTATTGCTACTGTGACTACGGAAATGCTTCAGCGGACATGGCTGGAACTAGTCTACCGGCTGGATATCCTCAGGGCTACTAAGGGAGCACACGTGGAAGTGCACTAATTTTTAAATAAAAACTTTGTGAGTACTATTATCTAATTTTACATTTTTCTTATGCTTTTTAACTCTCTGTTAAGTATAGCGACCTCGCCAAATTAGAGACATTTGATTCGGATACCCTATATATACAAAAATAATAATTTTGAAGAGTTTTTTCTAGCCGCATTATGCTTGATAAGTACTTTGCTAGGGGAATCATTAAGGGCTACACACATAAAAATTTCAATTGAACTTTTTCGTAAATTATAATCCATGCAAAACCAGCCGGGCACTAAAAGGAACTTATATTTTAGAAATGTGGAACTGCACATTTATTTTACCACTTTTCTTTCATTACAATTTGTATATAAAAATTCAATCAAAAAGTGTTGGATATGTTTTTTGGGGCAGTTCCTTTTTAAATCTGGCATCTCTGATGCCGGCAAGTAGACATAATACTAACTTTAAGAAACAAATTGTTACTTGCTTAGGATGGTAATAAAATTGGGACCAAAGATAAAGAGTAACAGAGATCTTTCTCCGATGCATGATAAACGTGTGAATTTGTGTATTTTGTGGTGAAAATATGAGAATTGAAACTCAGCTACCTATGGATCACAAGTTTTCAAACGACTTATCTTCCTTGCCCTAGAAGATTGGTTGCAGACACTCGTTGCGTTTCATATTATATAGACTTGAATTTTTTGTTTTGTTTGAGGTCATTACACTTAACTTCACAAGTAAGAAATGATACAAATTTTGAAATTTTTAATGTTCCTCCCCCTTTCTAAAGACTGTTGCTCTTTCCTGTTATATAATTGCAGTATACCAATACATTATCGCTCTTTTAAAAGAAGTTTTGTCTTCTAATAGACTGATTCAATAAAAAGAATTCATGTTCTTGCATCATTGAAGAAAATAATGTAAGTTATTATGCAAATTATGAAGCTTATTATATAGTATAAACAAAAAAAATTGAATGGCTTTATTTCTAGCCTTATGATATTTTATAAATATTTTGCTAGAGGATTCTTTAAGATTTGGCTAAGAATTTCATTTAACTTTTTCACGACCTATAAATCCATGCGAAACCAGCCTGGCATTAAAATGAATTAATATTTTATAACTGTGCACTGTATATTTAATTTACCACTTTTTCTTTTACTGTAATTCTGATATAAAAATTGAATCTCTGTAATCTTTTTAATAGCGTCGTCTAATCCTTCTTCGAAACACGCTGGCTCCTCTGGTGCTGGTAAGTAGACTAGATAATCAAGCCTGAAACACAGTTAATGAGTAACGTCAGTTTCACTCCTAATTTTCGCAAATGATCACAGCGCCCCAGTCGCCCACGGAACAACTAGTTCAGTTGTGTACGATGTTCCTCGATTTGCATAAACGAGATATTTTATCATGACATACTTTAGTTGTGGACATTCTTGGTGTTATTTCATCTATACTTATAAAATACAATGTTTAAGTGCTTGCGCGCGATGTCCAGACGAATCTATCGCACTCACAGCTATAACATTTGGGACATAGGTAGTCGTAAAGTTGACTCAACGCACCTCGAACCCGGAATTTTAAACTTCGATCTAGAAAATTTTGTATTTAATATTTTGTGTTGTTTTGGGT
>BGPR01012919.1:29769-43283 GCA_013235015.1 Araneus ventricosus | reverse complement strand
GGAGGTCTAAAACGTGGAGATTCGTGAAAGTCTCGACTTCGAATTTTTTAACGATTACAATACTCTCTCTTTGTATAATTCGTATACGAAAAAGTAAAAAAGATATTTACACTACGTACATCACAGGCATTTTCACTTTTACACTATTATAACGTATTAGTTTTCCTTTCTTTAGATGTTGTTTTACTTTTCTTTTTTGAAGGGGGGGGGGGGGTTGTGAATGGTTATTTGGAGCTTGTTAGTTGAGTTCGCTGGGAAGTTGAAGACTAGGGAGGCCGGAAGAGATCTCTGTTTTTACTTATGAATTTGACTATCTATGAATTTTATGCCTGGAGACGAGGTTATTGGCGACTCTTTTCAGCCATTCTTGTTCGAAGTTTGGCGCTGGCTTCGTCATAGGCCAAGACACTGTGAGGGCACACTCCATGGCATAGTGAAGTGTCGGGCCAATTCCGCCACAACTGCAATGATCGCTAGCAGCGAGGTAAAACCTTCTGACGTAGGCAGGAGAAGAAGAAGATAACATCTCTAATCTAGTTAGTGGTGCTATACAACCCACACCGACCCAGCCCACCCTACTGGGTTTAAGGCATTAAAGAGTCGGAGGCGAAGAGAACTAACCAGCAGCAGCAGGAGGACGCCAGCCCCACTCGCATTTATCAAAAGTTTTTCCTCATATATACATACTGCACCCCGCAACATGGGTGGAAATTAAATACATATTAACATATATAGAAGTTTCGCATTACAAGGGCTCACCCGGCCTAGGAGACAATGCAAACAACAGCATATGGATTGAAAGTTATTTACTAATAAAAATTTACCATGGCCGGGGAGAAACAAACAATACATTCCTAATTTTAATTATCAATGGCATTCCACCCAGAAGTTACAGAACGCCGCCCCATGTCCCCCTACCCGATGCCGTTACGCCCATAAGTTACAATGTGTGAGATGCAACGCAAATACCAAAAAAAAGTTAACCCAAAACCACACTCAAACCAGACACAGACAAATTAAAACGAACACACAAACAAACTCTACACACGAAAGGAATTATTAAAACCATTGTAAAAATCCCAATAGCTCAAATTTAATTTCAAATGTTTCAAATCTCAGAATGACAAGGCCATGAAATCGAACAAGGCCAAACAAACTCTCCCGAAAATGACCAAATCAAATCATACTATTAAAATGAAAATAATTAAAATCAATCTAGTTAGTGGGATGAAGACTAACTGCAGGCATGACGTTATAGATTTTCCTGCCTATATCGCCATTGTTCCATGAAGTTTGCCACTCTTCAAGCATCCTCTTCCTGATGAGGCCTTTTATGTGTGGTTTAGGTAGCTTAGTAAGTGTATAGGGTTGCCCATTAGGGTGGATCGAAAATCCAACGTATGGATAAAATAATCGGCATAGGGTGCAAAAGTTGTCTTTTAAGTGTACTAGCATACATGCCAATTTTTTTCAATTTTGTTTAATATCTTCTGGTGCCCCAAGGCGCTTAAATATTTGCGAAAAACGATTTTTATGCAAATTTCGAATTAAAAATTAAAAATAAAAAATGTTTTAAAGAAACGATTTTACAGGGAGAAACGTAGATGATAGGGCGAAGGAATGATAAAAATACCAACAAGAATTGGAAAAATATCGTAATGAAAAAATATCGTGTCTGTTCGATATCACATTTTGTAAGTGTACAAATTTCAATACATGTAAATGGCAAAGAGACATGAAATTCCACTTGCTGAGCGATTGTTTAGGAAAGAACGAATATTAGAAAAGAAAATGGTTATTGGAGAAGTGGAAGTACTTGCTACTGAAAAAAAGAGAAAAGGAAAAAAGAAAACAGATGGAAGACAAAAGAATGAAACGTAAAATGGTTAAAACTGATGCTGATGCTGCTCATGCTCAATCAATGGAGCTACTTGAGCTCAAGACTATGTCTTCGTCCTTGTATACAGATACGGATGTAATTACCTTGGAATATCAATCATAAAATCGTTTAGATTTCCCTACCTTAGCAATGGAATATGATCGATACGGAATTTCAGATAGAACAACTACTTCATTTGCCAGTGCTGTTCTACAAGGCATGGTAACATTTCTAGAGCATTGGGGTGCTGAAGGGCTACGCATGGCAGTAGATCGTAATAAAATTCGTAGACAGCGTAGCTTTAAAAAAATGGGTTAAAATCACTAAAGTACAACAGTGCTCTTGTTCTGCTGAAATGGATTATATTTCGTGCAGGAGAAAAGACAACACAAGAGATTCCCAATTAAGAAAAGTTTAAAGTATTGCCCATAGACCACGAAGGAGGAGCATTATACTCTTGTAAACGAACCTAACCCTGTGTATATCGGACATGTTACTGCTGCAACAGGAAGAACTAAAGCCATAGAAGAAGCAATACTCAATTTTTTGGAACGCATTATATGCGATTAAATGGGCTGACAATAATTGGATGCGATGGAACAAATGTTAATACTGGGCACAAGGGAGGTATTATTCGCTTGATGGAACTGGCCTCAACAGTCCATTACAATGGTGAATTTGTTTGCTTCAAACAAATGAGTTACCTCTCCGTCATCTACTAAATTCTTTGGATGTTGCAACAACTGGCCCTAAAGAATTTTGTCGAACACTTGGTAAAGCAATCAAAACCTACCAGGAGCTATCTGTAGCTCCTTTTTCTTCAATAAGTGTGGAGAATATGCCACATAATATAGATAGAATGGTTCTCAGCAATGATCAGCAATGTCTATATGATATTTGCCTAGCGATATCACGCGGTGAATGTTATTCTGACCTGGCATTAAGAAAGCCTGGTCCAGTTGTTCACTCAAAGTGGCTAACAATTGCAGGTAGAATTTTAAGGTTGTATGTGGTCACAGAAAAACCATCTGTCAATCTTATTATTCTTGCAACATATATTATGAAGGTATATGCAACCTGTATGGTTCCACGTCAAGACAAAGCCCTCCATAACAGAAGGAGAGCTACATATTTGGAGACTTATTTCATTTCTTTAGATATTTGGAACCTAATTTAAGAAATATAGTACACACTTTCATTCTACGAAATAGCTTCTTTTGTCATCCAGAAAATTTGTTACTGTCAATTTTCACATATAAGGGAGAGAATATAAGGTCTTTAGCACTACGAAAACTAATTTGTGCTAGAAATGAAAACAGAGGATAATCAGAATAAGAATTTTTCAAGTGCCATAAATAGACATTAAAGCAAAGGAGTTTTTTGCACTTTTTAACTAGCAACGAGTTGGGCCTTTTAAACCACCTCTTTTGATGAATGTGCCATTCAAAGAAATAGAGGACATGGTAAAAGTTAGACGGAGGAATGGTCAAAATATCCATGCCATACCCAGGCTGTAGAAAGATGTTTTCGCATAGTGTCTGAAGCGTCGGAAAGTGTATATGGAGAAGAGAAGAGACACGGCTTTATATTGAATAGGATACAATTAAGAAGTCTTATCAAGCCAAATTATAATACCAAAAAGGATTACATCCTTTAGAAATATATAAATCTTCAAACTAATAGAATTAAAAAAATCCATGATTAACTTCACTTTTTATAAGTTTTGTTATTTATTGCTTTGACTATTAAATTTATACTTCATGTATTATTATAAAATAATAATTATAAGTTTATACTTTAATACTTGAATAATCTGCCAATTTTTCAAATATTTTTCATTAATTCACAATTTTTAATAGATATTTGTAAAAATGTCAATTTTTAACTTTTTGGGGGGCTTTCGGGCTACAAGAAGATATGAATGGACTTTAATAATAATAAAAAACGCACACTAATATACCCAAAACAAAACTTTCTTACGCGGCGCTAAAGGAAATTTTGAATATTTTTATGAAAATTTACAATTTTTTTTGTTTTGTTTTGAAATTATTTTTGGGGCACTTGGGGCACTGGAAGATATGAATGGATTTCAATAAAAAAATATATGTATACTAATATACCTAAGACACAACTTTTCCACCCCATGCCAAAAATAATTTCAAAACAAAACAAAAAAAATTGTAAATTTTCATAAAAAATCAATTTTTAACTATTTTTGAGGAGCTTGGGGCACCGGAAGATATAAATGAATTCCAATAAAAAAAATATATAAACTAATATACTTAAGACACAACTTTCCTGCCCCATGCCAAAAAGAATTTCAAAAAAAAATTTTTTTTTTCCTATACTTTTCTATCCACCCTATTGACCATGTTGAGTTGAGAATAAACAAATCCAATTCATAGACTCCAAAATGTAATGTTTAGGTGTTATCGAACTTCATTGGTGAAATAAGGGAATGGGGATGGCATCGTGCTGGAATCACACTGAGCGGCTCATCGACTGAGGAAGAGTCAGTACTTGTTGTAAGCTGCACATTCAAGAGGGGAGCGTTCTAGTCATTTGGAGCAACGACCCATTCCATTTTCCAATTTTCAGCCCATCTGCTCAGGTGTTCCATTCATGGGTCGGACCGCGCCATTCACAAACCCATCACCTACGGGCACTCCGATCCCCTAGGGCTACTGCGCATAATCCCCCCCGCCCTGACTTATCCAGACTGACTCCCGCTCACACTCCCCCTCGGGGGATTTTTGGTTTTTGGAGAGAGCATCCTCCTCTCCCGCAGGATCGTATTTCGCTTTTATGTTCCAATACGCCGGATGGAAAACGAACAATGTTGGATTTCCAAACTTCTCCCGCATAACACTCCAATTATCGTCGGATATTCGCATTGCTGACGGGTTTTGGTAAGTTTTATTCCAAATAGAGTGGAACGGTGTCCTCGTGAATGTTCAATTTAGAAAGATGAAACATTCCCTACCTCCCAGACGAAGAAGCATGAAGTAAGTTCTTATGAGGGTGTCACCGAAAATGCCGGCATTAAACATTTACAGGAAAATTATTTTGGGTATCACGTATGCAATCAGTTTCCATTCACCAACACCAGCTACCGCATGAAGAAGCATTTCCGAACCTCCAATGCCCTGTGATTCCAAATCGCCTTTGTGCTCTTTACCTCTCTCATAAGTAGTTGCATTGGTGCTGAATCACCCTGTACGAAAAATTATTGAAAATCATTGTGTTTTGAATCAATATCAAAAATCAAATCCGCTTTTAAATAATTGTTAATCTTAAGCAGAATTTCACCATCCAAGAAGTTGAAGCTGAAATCTTAAAAAACCTTTCCCTCTAAAGAAAAAATCTAAAACTTTAAAACTTGCATTCGTCTTATATCTGTTCCGATTTAATCAAATTTTTTGCAAACTATTCGATAATGAAAAGTATGAAACCGATGAAACATCTCAAATACTTCAGTCTTGTAGACTGAAAATAATTAGAGTTCTAAGAAAATTTAGTATTGCAGAATAAACAGTCTACAAATTTTCGATCCCGACTTTTCATTATTTTAATTTATGCTTCTTTTAATAAAAAGAGAAACATAGCGCTCCTTTTGAATTGCGCTAAATTTCATTTTTGTGTAATATTTGAACTATTCCTGCAAGAAATGATGGCAAAGTATTTTAAATCTGTTTAATTATGCTCCTATTACTTAAGTCAAATATTTATGAAGCTGTAAAAAAAGTGAAAATAATTTTTCATTGCTCTTCGTTTTCTCAAAAATGTTCAAGATGGAAAATGTTTTCATAAATCTTTCGTCGATAATTAGCCTCTTTCTAAAGATGTTTAAAACTGTTATTCAATAAGAAAATAATTAGTCATCATTCTGTTGTACTTTCTAGTAAATTATAGCTGCTTCTGATTTTAATGATAGTGATAATCAGAAAAGAATATTTATTTCCTTTTCAACAAAACATGCTTTTACCTTTTTCAAAACGATTTTTTTGGATGTTATTGCAATAAGGTAAGTCAGAAATATTTTAAATTTATAGAATAAAGGCCATTTTTAGCACGCCTAACTGTTTCCTACAATCAATTTAATACCTAATTAATGTAGAGAAATAGCTATGTTTACGAAGATCATGACTTGCCCCAATCATTGAAAAACTGAAAAGCTTTCATTCTTTTTTCCAGATTTAAAATTTCGGTGAAAACAATTGAGGCAGGAATGTTCAAAAAGTTGCTGCAATGCATACCAATTCAGTTAAAAATTTATATTGTAGCGTTCTACGTACCTAATCAGAAAATTTTGTTATCGACGAGAGGGTGTTAAACACCTTTAGCAGAATTGACAGTGAAAAGTTCGTAGAGGTGGCACAGTTGCGAGATCAGGTTTTCTTAAAAATGATTTATTATTAACCGAAATCATAATACTCTTCACTGGAGTAATCAAAATAATAAAATAAGTTTAAAAGATACTTCTCTAATACGAAAAATATTGCCAGAAAATATAACCCGATCTCCTGCACGTATATTATTCTCCCGTTATCATATCCAACTGACATAAAGACATGCCAACAAAACGTCACCGCAGTTGCGTATCAAAAAAAAAAAGAAAACACGTTATATTTACATTCAAAGAATTGCCAACCGCAGATGACTAAAGGCGCACCGATCGGGTTCGAATTAACCTGAGATCATGGTATGGAATTGGAAAAATATCCAGGGACTTGACTATCACCGGATCCGAAAATAAATTTATTGCTAAATTTTTACAAAATGTCTAACAAATTTGATGATGCGACAACGCGGTATTATGACCATTTTAAATTCATGAACCCTATAATTTTCCATTAGGTCTATAATTTTAGCGGAATATCTTAATATCATCTTACATATATTCTTAATATCCATGAAAGATAATTGTAGTGATTGGTATTCCATCATCCTAGCTGATTATTTGTGAATGGGTCCAGGTGGTCGTTGGTGAGGAACTGATAATCTCACACAGGGGCTCCATTTCAGCAAAATGGGTTGCCATTAAAACGGCCACTCGCTTCACAGATAAACTGGATATTTTGGAACTCGAGAAGGAAAAAGTCATAAATTGTATGGAAATGAACCAAATGGTTTGTGGTGATTGGAATTCCGACTTGACTGAAGTCGGAATGAAAAACGCTGGAGTTTAAAATCTTGTTTCAGAGGGACCCTAAAAGAGGCTAGCGAAAAGAGCAATGTCTTGCGTAGATTGAAGCCTCGTTTGGAGGGTAGCGTAAATTAAAATATGTTGACTGGGGAAAATTGAAGAGCGATTGACAAGCAGCTGTAGAGATGGAAAGAAGATCACTCCCCCTACCTTCGTTCAGAGTTAGTGTCCTT
Organism: Araneus ventricosus; assembly: GCA_013235015.1. Lineage (NCBI taxonomy): Eukaryota > Metazoa > Arthropoda > Arachnida > Araneae > Araneidae > Araneus > Araneus ventricosus. The sequence goes on along the minus strand of BGPR01012919.1, from coordinate 36,025 downwards.
TAGGGTTGGGTGATACTGTATCTACTTGATATTTTGTATCAGGTACGCGAAAATGATACAGACCAAAAGTACCAGGTACTCGGTATCACTTCTCGTACTCGATTGATAACGACCTTGTTTGTTTTCGGTCCAGTGATACTGTATGAACTTGATAAAAAAATATCAGCTTGAATCTGTTCCTCGTTGTGAATGCTTCGCGTTTTCGGTAGAGCTAATAATGATGCGTGCAGATGTGGCCTTGGTTTTGAAGTGCTAGACGGGTGGGTGGGGGAGAGGAAAGGAAAATATTTGTTGTTATAGGCTGAGTGGATTGAAAGGCGAGGATTTCTAAGCAGTCTCACCCAGATCTATTATTTCTGCCTTGGCGACGACGCTATTAGGCTTGATTTAAATTTTTGCCTTTCCTTGCAATGTTTTTAAAGTATACCAGATTGATGGGACTTTCTACGAATAAACAAATATATTTTGCTTTCAACATTTGTTTTATTTGAAGCAAATAAGTAACTCAAACAGAATTCTTGTTAGCAAGATGAATTGAACATAAAAATTAAACTTTAAACATGAATATTTTCAGAATATTACGATTTAAAAAAATCTACTTAAAGAAAAAAAAATTATATTCTTTAAATTTAAATATACGATGAAATACTTAAAAACAAAAGTGATGAAAGTTACACTCTTGTTATCATAATTTTATGCTTTATGAAAGTCCTTTTTTTTAATAACGTTTTAAAAAATAAAGCACACAATTAACCACCAAAGCTATAGATAACAAGCAATTTGGGTACATATAGAAATGCTAGTCTTTAAAGCTAATATCTATTAGTATATAGAGTTTTAATTCGCCCAATTTGAAATAAAAAACAGAAAATTTCTTTTATATTAAGAAAGTAGGTTTATTAACAAAACAATAACTTTGAGAACATATGGGTACAACTACGAAAAAGTAGAGAGAGAAAAATATAAAAAATAAATATTTATTGTTTAAAAAAACTATATATTTATATATATAACAGTCTTTCCATTTAATTTCAACATTGATTGATTTTCATGACATTGATATATATATATAAAAGAGGTAAAACATAATAGAAAAACAATAAAATAAATAACAAACATTCATATCAAATTCGAAAGGATATGAAAAAAACGAATTGAAAATAAATCCGAGTAAAGACAAGGCCTTTTAGGCCTTGCGGCATAACTGATTGCAAGAAAATGTCAAACTTTTATATTTAGCAATTCACAATAATTTCATCCCCTGAAGAAACGTTATTGTGCTTTTATTGCGTTTTTTTCATTTCACATTTTATACTCTTTCATTTTTCGATTTACACTCTATATATATATATATCAATACCATGAAAGTCAAAAAATATTAAAATAAAATGGAGAGACTGTAGTAAATCGGTAATTTTTTGACTTTCATGGTATTGATATTTTCTCCACAAATCTTCTTGAATTGCAGCATTTTTGCGCATTCGTTGCGTTTGTGTTATATTTTTCTACTTTATTTTATCTTCCCCTTTTATATATATACTAGCTGCATGACCCGGCGTTGCACGGGCAATCTTGAATTGGGATATTCCCGAGCGGAGAGGTGAGATCACGTGGGGCCTGGATCCATATTTTTTCATATGCCGGCTCCGTTTTTTCAGCAAATTTGTCACTTACTTTCTCCAAGAAATGTAAATATCTTTCAAATCTAGTCTTTTTTATTACTAATTTTCATATGCCCCTCCGATTTATTTTTTTAATACATTGTCGCTAACGTAAACGTTACCTTCCTCCCAAACGTATTCTCTTTTCTTTGTTCTTCTTGTTTCTACGGCTCTTCTCTGCTGGCTACGTGTCCATTACTGCCAATCGTCTATTTCTTTGTTCTTCTGTTTGCTCGGCTCTTCTCTCCTGCACACGTTGTGCCATGTCGACATCGGCTATTTCTTTGTTCTTCTGTTTCTTCGCTCTTCTGTCCTGGCACGTTTTGCCATAGTTGACAATCGCGGCTTCTTTCTTCTTCAGTTTCAACCACTCTCCTTTCACGTTTTCTAATTGCCTCCGTCTACTAGGCAACATCCTGTAATTCCCTTTTCTTTTAGGCATCGGAAAAGCGAGAATTGAACAAGAAGTAGTAACTTCAAATATCAGCTTAAAATAGAACTTCCACAAATATTTAAACTTTATCAAATCAATGAATAATGATTAAAATCACTAAACATAACTAATCTATATTTTTCGCGCTAACTTTGCAGAATAATACACCCCTTTTATTCTTTAAAATGATTTTTGTTGGACGTTATATCGGGATTAAAAAAAGAATTTAACACTTTCAACAATACATTTTTTTATTTCTATCAGCGTCACTTTTTATTGTTGTTAGTAACAATGTTCTTAAAGTAAACGGACTTCAACAGTAAAATATATTTTAAATTGCGCTGTAACAATGAAAGTATTGTTATAAGTATCGAAACAATGAAAGTATTGTTGTAAATTAGTTTTTAATTAATATCTTTTTCACTAATTAAAATTTCGAATTTAAATGACCAGAAGAGCTCCCTGAATTATTCCCCATCTTTTGGTACTTTCGCGCTTCTCCGTTCGGGTTCTTGAGAAGATAGAAGGACATCAACATACATACATACGTTTGTTTACCTTCAATTTAATAGAGTAGATTCCACTTTCATTTTTTCTTACCGCAGATTGTTTTCTGGACATTTTGTTTTTGAATGTTTATTTTGTATATGTTGCTTTTACATTTCTGCTATGTTTGTTTTCTATTTTGTTATATATATATATATATATATATATATATATATATATATATATATATATATATATATATATATATATATATCGTCATTCAATTTGCAACAGATGGAAACTCATTAGCCATAAGGCGTATGGCAGATATGAACAGAAGTCAGGTGGGCATTGTAAAACAGTTAGATGCTTTCTTTGCAAATATTATTTTTTTTTAAGTTGGTTTCTGATGGCTTGCGCAAAGGCCGCGATGGCCTAGTTGGTAAGTCTCGACTTAGGGGAGCCGGAGGGTTCCAGGTTCGAAACCTCGATTCCACTGAAGATCCGTCGTGTATTGGGCCTTTTGCGTAAAATCACACTGAGGGGCCAAACGTCATCCCGTTGGTGTGGTACGGAAGTCTGAAGAGGGATGCCAGCTCAGGTGTCGTCCTCGTCATCTGACTGAGGTTCAAAATTACGATGTCCGTACCAACATAGACCTCGTGTTGCTTCAAAACGGAACGTTAATATAACTAAACTATTATGACTTGTAAATAAAATTATCAAGGCAAATACTACACACTATAAGACGAACGTTTAAAGTGAAAACGTTTCCCAGAACGGATTTCTTTCTTGTCTCTACTTTTTAACCCCTCCCAAAAAATACACTAAAACACAAAAACTAGAGCAACCCCTTCTAAATATTGTATTTAGGAGGGGTTGATTAGGAATGGTTAAAACCGAAAATCGCTTTATTTTTTCTTCGATTAGCCAGTTTTTCGGTAATTTTTGTCCTGCTTATAACCCGATTTTTTTAAACTCTCAAAACCCGGATTAAAAAAACGGCCAAATTAGTTTTGGTAATGGGGTAAATTAAAGAATTCAGGTCACTACTAATCAGTGGTCGGTGGTTTTTAGAAAAAATCTGAATTAGTATTTTTACAATTAAAATAAATTTATTTAATGTAGTTAAATAATATATTAGCAACACTTTATTAAATAGTAAAGGTCATAGGCAAGGTTTCGTTTTTATGGCGATCGTTGACATGTAATACTTTTAGTTCAATCGGTACAAATAATACACACCTCCTACACGCTGAAGTTTATTTCAGTTGATTGACATATAACCTCCCGAGTTCTGTAACCTACCACAGGTTATTTGAGTATAAATGTCATTTTCATTAAATTGCTGAAGTCCCAGCCTATTCCACCATTAAAAATGCACAAAGAATTATTCCTGGTGCAGTCATTTAATAGGTGTCTGAAATATCGGATATTTAAATCCCTTCGATGAGACCACTAAGGAAATTTTGGGAGGCGTGTATATTACAGGAAGCTTAGTTATCCCCTTTAGTGGAGATCACCGAAAGAGCTTTAAAAAAATCTCAACCCTAAACATTGGTCCAGGTTAATTAGGAATTGAAATAACCAAAAATGGGCGTTTTGAAATAACCGCCATCTTTAACACTAATCGTTGCTAACATCTGAAATAAAGAAATTACATTGATCGAATAAAATAAAAGGACGCGGCTCGGAGCGAGCTTTTGAGCGAAACAGCTTTATTAATAAATCCTTTCCTCCTTCTTTCCCCCTATCCGTCTAATAGCTGTCAAAACAGAAGCCATCTGGGCATCATCAGAAATACTTCTTCCGAAGACGCGAAGTCATCGCAACTTGAAAGACTCGTATCTGTACCCGATTGCCGAAGTTCCGTTTCAAAGGGCAATGGATCGGTTACCGGCTGTATCAGATACAAAAGCATCGAGTAAATGTAACTGTACCCGATTGGCGAAGTTCCGTTTCGGAGGGGAATGGATCGGTCACTGGCTGTATCAGATACAAAAGTATCGAGTAAATGCATCGGGTACAAACGAGTATCAGTATCCACATGTATCTGATACGGCAAAAACGTGTATCAACCCAAGCCTAGTGTCCTTTTAAATATGAAGTGAATGGCCTGCCTGTATTTTTCGGTTAAAATGGATGAAGAAAAACCGGGCTTAGGACAAATGCATGACTATCCTTCAAGTGAATGGCCTGCCTGTATTTTTCGGTTAAAATGGATGAAGAAAAACCGGGCTTAGGACAAATGCATGACTATCCTTCAAGTGAATGGCCTGCCTGTATTTTTCGGTTAAAATGGATGAAGAAAAACCGGGCTTAGGACAAATGCATGACTATCCTTCAAGTGAATGGCCTGCCTGTATTTTTCGGTTAAAATGGATGAAGAAAAACCGGGCTTAGGACAAATGCATAACTATCCTTCAAGTGAATGGCCGGCTTTACTGTTTTCCCGTTTCCTGGGAAGCGGAATGAGAATTGTGGTCAGTTGAGTCCTGGATTCGAAAGAGGGGAGTTTGAAGGCGGAAGGATGTAGGTCGAACGACGTTTAGGTCGTATATAACGTGAGAGTTTTGGGGGTTGTCAGGTGAGAGCAGAATTTCAACAGCGCTGAGGCTGCAGTGGAAATTCCTGTATTCAGAGTATGATTGCGCAGATAGTCTCAGGAACTGCGATTGCGTAAACAGTCTCAGGAACTGAGATTGCGTAGACAGTCTCAGTTCCGAACGATAGCACCAATCGTTCGCCATCACTCAGGTCATCATAATTCTATATCAATCATTTTTGGAACTATCTTGTAAAATTTGCTATATTGTAAAATAATAAAGAATTATTAAATTATGTATGTTATTTTTAATATCATCGACCGATCCGACACAAAATCGTAACATATCCACGCACGATTCAAGAATTCAAAACAGAAGAGTTGACATTGTAATATATTTTATTAAGAAATAAATCAATTTTCATTGTAACCTTGGTTTCGTTTTATTTCGCCAATTTTCCATACATTAGTATTTCAGAGAAGCAAAAGAGAATTGGGAGTAACTTCGAGAAACAAAAGAGAATCACGAGTAACTTCGAGAAACAAAAGAGTCACGCTAGTAAAGTAATCCTACGCCTTTAACATCAGCGGCTGTTTGAAAAAGACAGCCTCCCGCCATTTTTTAGGTGTTCAGTTGCGTGCTTCTGCCAACATTAGAGCCAAGATAAAGCTTTTCAGGTTGTCATAACGAAGCTTTTAAATTTCTTCATAGAGATCCTAAACTATTTGGATTTATTAATGAAAGAAAGCAACTGCTGGAAGGTAGTTGCTCAGTTGTACACTAAGAGTTGTGCTGTCAGCTTTGAGTTACTACAGGAGTAATATTATTTGACTATTAAGTCATTCCCTTGACAGAAAATTGAAAATTTGTCCATATTAGAACTCCGATGGCGGGTGGCACTTTGAAAAAGTTCGCCCATTCGAGTTCTCTTCCATATTTTCCATTTTATTTGACATGATTAATTTAATATTTTTCTTTTGCATTTTATTGGAAGTACTGCATTTTTGCGCCATTCTGTTAAATGCAAAGTTTAATTTTTAATATCTTTTGTTAAATTATTACACTTGTACTTGAGTTACATACATTACTTTACTTTCCAGTGCTTTTTTATATTGTAGCTGCTACATTTC
>BGPR01012919.1:8070-20024 GCA_013235015.1 Araneus ventricosus | reverse complement strand
CAAGGAAATTAGATATTGTGTATAAAAGAAAGATTTCAAGGAAATTAAATATTGTGTATAAAAGAAAGATTTCAAGGAAATTAGATATTGTGTATAAAAGAAAGATTTCAAAGAAATTAGATATTGTGAGTAAAAGAAAGATTTCAATGAAATTAGATATTATGTGTAAAAGAAAGATTTCAAGCAAATTAGATATTGTGTGTAAAAGAAAGATTTCAAGGAAATTAGATATTGTGTATAAAAGAAAGATTTCAAGGAAATTAGATATTGTGTATAAAAGAAAGATTTCAATTAGAGGTTTTACAGAATTTAAGGGACACATTACCTTCTCAACCTATTTGAAGTATTATTGAAAAAGTTTTGATAGTATTGAGACTTAACAATCATATAAAGTCATCTTGAGGAGAAAAATCATTTTGATCTGCTTGTTTAGTTGAAATTTACATTTTTACATTGAAAAAGTTTTGATAGTATTGAGACTTAACAATCATATAAAGTCATCTTGAGGAGAAAAATCATTTTGATCTGCTTGTTTAGTTGAAATTTACATTTTTCAAAGGAAAATTCAATTTTTTAAAATCACTACTAATTTTCAAATATGAATATTTTAGTTTCAAAATTTATTTGTAGATTCACTGAAATATATTACATAAAACTGCGTACGGATTTTAAGGTGTATCTAATATTTGTTTAAATATAGATATTTTACTGAATTATATGGTGAAAAATGAGGAAATTTAGCAGTAACTCATTTTATATCTTGCATATAGAAAAAACCTAAGCAACTGAATGCTAATTTCATGCACAGATTTATTGTATATCTAATGATAAACGTGTACATAAGATTTGAAAGCTTTGTCTTAAACGTGGAAAAAAAGCCTTAGCATTTTGAAAAAAATGAAAGTGTTGAAAAGTTCACATGGAGAAAAAGCCATTTAAAGTTGTTATTTGCGCAAGTTTTTCATTAGTCATCGTAAATAAAAACCTAAATAACTTCTGAAATATTAAAGATACAAATTTGAAATTTTGATACAATAAGTAGAACGATAAGAGCAACGAAATAAGCCAATAAAATGAAAATTGTTATTTTGACCATTTTGGGGGTAATGTGTCCCCTTAAAAATACAACTATTCAACGAATGCAAACAAGCTACAAGCATGCAGTATTCCCAATAAGTCTTGTAGGAGCATATCTTTCTTCACTAACGTATGTAATTTATAAGTACTATGTAGGATATTAAATAGTATATTTCTATAGACGAAATCTGATGTTAAAGTTAAGGTTAATATTAATAGTTCGTGGATAATATTAATAGATCCATGCACAAAATCTGATGGTAAAGATAAGGTTAATATTAATTGTTCGTGATTCATATTAATAGATCCATAGACGAAATCTGATGGTAAAGTTGAGGTTATTTTTAATAGTTCGTGATTAATATTAATAGATTCATAGACGAAATCTGATGGTAAAGTTGAGGTTAATATTAATAGTTCGTGATTAATATTAATAGATCCATAGACGAAATCTGATGGTAAAGTTGAGGTTAATATTAATAGTTCGTGATTAATATTAATAGATCTGTAGACGAAATCTGATGGTAAAATTGAGGTTAATATTAATAGTTCGTTATTAATATTAATAGACCCATAGTCGAAATCTGATGGTAAAGTTGAGGTTAATATTAATAGTTCGTTATTAATATTAATAGAATACATAGACGAAATCTGATGGTAAAGTTGATGCTATTTTTAAAAGTTCGTGATTCATATTAATAGATTCATAGACGAAAACTGATGGTAAAGTTGTGTTGGCCATATTCTATAACATGTATGTAATCTGAGGCAATTACATACATGTTATAGAATATGGGCCACTCGAAGTCTTGGTAATTCCGTGTCTGTAATTATGCTCGAGTATAAGATTTGAGCTGCAATGAAGCGAAAAATATCACAATCACAGTGTGATGGGTTTTATTGATTTGTTTGTTGGGTTATGAATTTTTTTTTGCTCGATTTAAATCTACATCGTTATTAAATTAGAACAGTAATCATTACAATAAAATCAAGTCCTCTACGTGTACCACTGATCGGCATAATATCTAGCTTATATTGTTGTACAGTAGAAACGCCGTAAGAGGAATCGCCTATATCAGTTTTGAACAACATTCCTTAGCATTTTTAAATGAATCCATGTGTGTTTCTAATCTGTTCCATATTCTTTATGAAGAAAGGCTTTAAACAGACAATCCCGTTTACTGTCATTTCTTACAAATTCCTGTAGGAATTTCCCCTTGAAAAAGCCATTCTATTTTCTTGTTGGTTGTATTTTCTTAAACACTTATCTTACAAAACACGGAAGAAATAATGATGGTAGAAATATAGCAAGATTATTTCGGAATATTAAAAAAAGAAAAATAGAATAATTCAAACCGTTGCCATGAAACGAATCTTAAATTAATTTGTAAATTTAAAGGTATGATACACTCGAACCTGTTTATGTGTGATCTTTTTCAAGCGATCCCTAACTGACTGCATAAAAAAATTAAAATTTTTATTAAATCATGGAATTGTATCATGCAAGTGTATTATTGCTACCTGTGCAGTTTCGAAATATGTTTTTTGTGCGGACTTTTCATGCAGTTCCAATCCACCGCACAAAAACTGGTGTGAACATATATTTCTTTCCTTGAGCCGTACGAGAGCTCTTAAATTATCGATACTGATCTTTTAAATTTTTACCATTTTCGAGCATGTAATAATGCCTAATATAAACGTGAGAAGGGAAATTAAAATTGCTTTGTAATGCGCAATCTTAATAATTTCTTTCTTGACAGAATGTCTATGTTACTTGCAAATGATGTCATAACCATATTAAAACAAGAATTCAATGCTTCAACAAAATGAGCAAATTCTTTTACTTTTGCTAATGATCTTCTGGCATGGTGGCACGATTTGACATTCGTTTATATAGCTGCGGAGTGTCATTAAATGAGGAAGCTATTTAGTTGCCTTTTAAGTATTTTCCTTATATGAAGTCTACCTACTGCAATGGTTCTCATGACACGACTTTTTTTATTTCTTCTTCCTGAAGATCTTCCCCGATCATGACCCTAGAACTTAAAACCACCCCTCTTTCAAAAGTTTGTAGATATATGTAGGTATATATACAGGGTTCCCACTTATATCCGTTACACCCCCTTAACTTCTAAACGGTGACAGCTTAGACCATAAAGTTGGTGTCTAGGTATAGAAAAAGGCTATGCACTACTCGATGAGACAACTTACAACGCCGTCTATCGGATAATTTTGGAATTAGCGGTCTTATCTCGAAAACAGTACAAGATACGAGGAAAAGTTCAGTAGCAAAATTGTAGAGTGTCTTCGATTTAGTACAAAAAGATACCTTGTACACATTAATACGAAGAAATGAACGTTTAAAGTACACATTTGTTTGTTCTCGATTTGCGACGTGTGACATCTCTAAACGGTAACGGTGATAAAAAAAACAATTAGTTATCACAATATACCTTTATTTTCGGTGTTCAAAGTACTCTCCGTCATCTACAATGCAGATTTGAGTCCTTGTTTAAATTTCACTTTGCACACGTTTTAGCATATAGTTGGTGCGCAAACACAAGCAACAGTAATACGTTCTGCAATGTTGGCGGAAAGGTTTAAACACCTGCTGTTTGAATTATTTCCACAAGAAAAAGTATAATGGGGTCATTTTTTGCACGGAAAATAACATTTTCTCCTTTTATTCGTGTCATGTAACGTCAAAATTTCCGAAAAGCAAACAAATGCGCATTTTACACGTTTTGTCCTTGGTATTATTTCACTCAAGGTGTCTTTTCGTGCTAAATAGAAGGCGCTTTACAATTTTGTAATTGACCTTTTTCCCGTATCTCGTAGCGTTTTCGAGATAGGACGCCAATTCCAACATTTGCCGATAGATGGCGTTGTAATTTGTCTCATCGAGTAGCGCATAGCCTTTTTACTGTACCTAGACACCAACTTTATGGCCTAAGCTGTCACCGTTTAGAAGTTAAGAGAGGTGTAGTGGGTATAACTGGGAACCCTGTATGTATAATGCTTTGCCCATGTTATGTTATGAACATGATAACTAGAATAATTTTTATTTGATTTTAACCGGCGTGAGATATGTTGTAAGGATATTGAAGATCTTAGCCTAGTTCGTAGATGGGCTGGAAATGGCAGGGGATGAAATTTTTATTTTCCATAATTCCTTTATAATTGAAGATAAAAGAAAATTCAAATTAGGCGAAATATCGCCAAATAACGAACAATTTTTGTAATTAAAATGTTTTGATAGCTGCAATTGCTTAGATGATATCAGCCAAAAAATTATATTTCCCTCCTCTCCCCGTAACTTAAGGTACCTTTCAACCCATGCATGTTAGCCCTTGTTGGAAAGCTCTCGTCATTTGAAGTTTCTTAAAACCTCTTTCATTCTTGCAGCTCCAATCTTTACGAAAATAGAGGGCGAAGTGTTCCTTTCCTTATATCTCTTGTTACCTTTGCCGACGGGGATTTTTAAAAATTTATTTTAAAGTTCTATTTACAAACAAGGAGATTTCCTTATTTAAAGACGCAGAAAATAGGTTAACTCACATGTTGAGAAACTTATTTCCTCTTTTCCAAAGGGCATTAGAAATTCTAGTAATCCGATTTATTCCCAGCTAGCCATATTTTTCCAGAAGCACTATCACTCTTACTTCTGCAGAAAATAAATTTTTCATCCTCAAAGCAGATTTTCATCTCGAGAAAGTTGACACAGAGATTTTACATCACTTCAGATGTTACCGATTCAATAAAAATTTTCTTTCTAAAGTTGGAGAACGTAAAGAAATTTATAGGTAATGTAAACTCAGATCTTGCTGCTCACGCAAAAAACATTCTATAATATAGTTTCATTTATACAATATACAAATAATATAGGGTTATCATAAATTATTGGATCCAATTCAAAAATTAATTTTAAAAAATTAATAATGTTACAACAACGGTTTTTTTAAATAAGAGCGCATTTTAAAAAGTGTTTTTCAGGTATGTAACGCGTCGTTACAGAGGTCTAGATGGTCGTAAATTACTGGACATCTCCCGTTTTGAGGACCATTATCTGCGAAACTATTAAAGCTAGTAGAAAAATAAAAGGGCGTATTTGTAGGGAATTTTACTATCTTTAATTTGTTAAATTAATTCTAATCCGAAAACTGAACAATTTTCGAGATATTCAAGAAAAACTATAAAAAAAGTAAATCAGAAAACGCGTATCGGCTTCTGGTGATCGGCAGCCATTGCGTATGGCTCTCTGTAGCAAATTTAGAACTGAGTAATGGTAAGCCACCTATTTGAAAAAAAACTTTTTTATTTGCTCTCTCATTTAAAAGAAAAGCACAGTTGTTACATTATTAGTTTTTTTTTTATCTATTCTTGAAACGGGTCCAGTAATTTATGAACAGTCTGTACAAAGTTGGTTACTTAAAAGAAACAAATCTCAGATAATTTCTGATATAAATTCATTAAAATAGGTATTGTTCTGAAATAAAACAACATTCGTACTGGTTTGAATTGCTTGAAGATGTGGGAAGTATCAATTTTTAAAACATCTCATGGGCAAGCTTGAAATTTCTATACGATATATATGAATTTTTTGAAGAATTACGATTCGAATTATATAAGGAACTATTACTGAATATTGAGGTAAATCTTCGGATCTTAAAACATCAACTAGAAGAAGTGGAATAAATTTAAAAATAAATTTAACTTAAACTTTAAACAGAAACAACAAAATAACAAAATTTAAACAATAAAATGGATACTATGTTTCCTAATATTCCCTAAAATTGCTCTTTTTCCTCCTTCTGTTTTGTTTTTCGAATATAGATGGCGCCATGGTTCTAGTGTTTCTTTAAAAAAAGGGTGATTACTTATTTTGGCGGAAAGTTCACGTGGGTTTGTGAGAACGTGAGGACATTTTTTCTCTATTCTAAGCGTGGGGTAAGTTTATTTTTACGAAGGCGATTTTTCAGCCCGAAGGTTGATGATATTTTAAGGTATGTGCCTACCCTAAAATCGACGTTTTTATGAAAATTTTCGAAATTTTTTTTTATTACTTTGTATTAAAGCCCATACATTTAGGAATCCAAAAATGGTTTACTTTAGTTTTTCCGATAGTTAGAAGCAAAGTTATTGCCTAAATTATGAACCAGAAGTCAAATTTTCGAAACCGAAACTAAGCGATAGAAATGCAAAAAACTCATCTAAACAGTTATTTCTTTACTCTTAGACAATGTGAATGTACAATTTACTTTTTAAATATAGAATTAAGTTTTATTTATTTTTTATTATTGTTCTAGGCGTATCTGGCAACTGTTTCTCTAGTTACGGGATATTTAACGTAAAGAAAATTTCGCTCACTCCAAACATTGTTATTAGGTAGTAAAATAGCAGTTTAATTATTCAATTCAGGCAATATAAGGATGATGACTGTATTTAACAATCTTAATGTCAACTTGAACCAGAAATTATTAAAAAAAACTACATAGAAATTGATATTGAGAGAATTAAGAAATCGAAGCGACAAGTCGAACCAAAAACAAAATTATCAAGAAAAAAAATTTAAAGTTAATTTTTAATTAATTTTGATTTAAATTTAAGTCAAAGAAGGCTTAACTTACAAATACTGTGAATTTTAAGTTGAAAAAATATGTATATAATTTTTTGTGCGACTTTAAAATCTTTATTTGCGTTTTCTGGAAAACTGTTATTTTCATTTTTTGACATTGCGATAAATCTCATTTCTTAAAAAGTTTTTAATATATTCAAATGAAATTTAATCACAGTGTTCTATACATCTCTAGGTATGTTATGAACCTCAAGTATAGCTTAAAGTGCATAATTATTTATTTTAGAGCTGTTTTTATTTGAAAAAGTGATAGTTTTTTTTGTAAAAAGCTGTTGCGTACACAAACTTTGGTATATCTCGGTAACTTTAAGAGGTACACTAAATATTCTGCTTCATAACACAGGTAAATGTATACCAAATAGATTATTGAAAGAAAAAGGTAAATACATGCATTAGAATTTGTTATAGGAAGTTTGGCGTAAACGTCAATTTTTACTAAATTTTGACCAAAAATTGTCAAAATTTGGAAAATAAAAAATTTGTTCATTAAAATGGCATTTGAATTAACAGTTTTATACACCATTATAACTGAAAACATAAGTGTTGAATAAAAATTTCCTTTTTTTCAAAAAAAGTGCTCCGAAGGTAGGCACATACCTTAAATGAATCTTATTAGTGTTTTTATGTTTGTGTTTGTTTTTCCTTTTTCTCTTAAAATAATGCTTTTTAGATGGTATTTATCTCCTTTGTCATTTGTTGGGAAATTTGGGTTAAGAGAAGTTATATTTGGAGTAATGCAAGCTTTTTACAGAAACAAATACAAGTGAAATAATTTAACAAAATATATCAAAAATTAAAAGTTAAAAAAAATAAACTTTGTATTAGACAGAATGGCGCAAAAATGCTGCAACTTCCAATAAATTTCAAAAGACAGATATTTGAATACAAAAAAATACAAAAGAAACAGAAGTAAACAATAATGATAACAATACACCTTGCAGCATCCAGTTATTGTATTATCAATTTTGTCCATAATTAACTAACGAATTACTATCGAATCAAACAACGAAAATCATGCTTTAATAAAATTAAAAACACCTTAAAAGACAATAATTAGAATGGAGGAAATGTTCCCAAATATTTTGAATCCATTTTGAATAAAGTCCTTAGCCCTTGATGAAATGGACTAGAATGGATTCCTTGTGTGTAAATCTTCAGATATATTTTAATATCCCTATTGGCACAAATTATTTTAAAATATCTCCACGATATTATGAATGCAGCACAATATCGTAAAGATATCGTACGAATATTGTAGGGCATCTAATGCTGATACGGATAGTCGTCATAATTTTGATAAATTTAATGTCTAGGTACCGAAGGAAGAGGAAGTTTAGCTCAGAAAGATTTAACGAGCTTTAGCTCCAGTTACATGTGGAATGTTTAGAGCAATCAAGATTGGAAACTAAATGCCCTCTGTTTCTGAACCTTTGTCCCTACCACCGATCCACTGAAGCTTCAAAAGATGATATTAATTAAGAATTTAGTAACATCTTTAGTCGCAATGAAAAAGTATATTTCTTCTAATGAATATTAAAGTCAGCGATTGTGTGTCTGTTTCAGAAAAAGAGTATCTAAGTATTTGATTCACCAAGCAATCTCAAAGAACAGGTTTTATGTGTCAGATCAACTTTCAAATTAATACTTTCTTATATTTTCTTAGCGTGCATTTATATAAAATCGAAACTTTTTCTATAGAACTAGAAGAATTTCATTAGATTTTTTTTATTTTATTAAAGGTAAATAATGTTCTTCCCTGTATAAATTACGTATCCCAAACGCTACATTGTTTTTTCATTGGAACACTGTTTATAGAAGTTTCAATTTTATTTAAAATATCTTATTTATTCAATAAGAAATTAATAAATGATTTTTTTATTAATTTAATATTAATAATAATAATTTGAATCCGACTTTATAATAATTTTTCGTATCAAAAATTCAAACAGCTATACAAGTTAGGCAGAAATTATTGAGCCCATTTCAAAGATTAATAAAAAACTAATAATGTTACAACTACGTTTTCTTTTAAATGAGAGAGCAATTTAAAAAGTTTAATTCAGATAGGTGGCGTATCATTACGAAGTTCTAAATTTGACACAACGAGATATTTCTATACGCAATGGCTACCGATCAGCAGAAGTCGATGCAGGTATTATAATGTCTTGGCCTAGGTGTGACCAAATAAATTCAAGCTTAGGTTGGCCTAAGTACTTTTATTAATACAGCAATAATTAATAGACACTTCACGCAGAGAAGTCTTGATTAAATATGATTATTTACAAAGTAATCAATAACCTCATAGTTCTAGAACGTCCAAGTTCCATGGCAATTAGTCCCTAAAAAATTGTATTCACAGGATGGTTAGCTTCCACCTATCAATGTGATTCCGAACCCCGAGACTACCAGGAGTGCTCGCAAGTTCATGAGCCGAGAGTTCGGGGATGCCGATTCCTCGGGGTTGCCTACCAAAGTCCGAATTCAGTCGGGACTTTCAATCCGCTGATCACACGAGATCTCTCTTCGGTCCTCCGGAGCCTGACCAAGTTCGAGACTCCTAATCCATTTCTCTCCGCCATCCTTCCCTCGAACATCCAGTTTTTATTCACCCCTGAAGGGGTGGGTGAAGTGGTGAAGTTCCACCTACCCTTTCCTACATTGGATAATGGTACTCTCGTTGACCAACAGCTCACCTTCCTAGTCGTCAACCCCGATTATGGGAAGGTTCTTGGGTTTTCGCCACCACCGGCCTATTCAGGGATGACACCAAAGGGTACCGCTAATGTGTTCGCTGACAGTGATGGCATTGTGGCGGCCCTCTGTGTGAAGCCATTTCTTTGCGCACGTCTCGTTAGCGAAGTCCAGATGCAACTGTCCTGCTGTTTACCGCCAATATGAAAAGGGACGGCACTCTTTTTCTCATGGGAACGTTGCTCGCGGGAAGGAAACCTTACAGTATTCAGGTTTCCTCTTTTGGTTTTTCTTGAATATCTCGAAAACTATTAAGTTTTCGAATTACAATTGATTTAACAAATTAAAGAGCGTAAAATTACCTAGAAATGCATGCTTTTATTTTTCTTCTAGCTTTAACAGTTTCATCATCTGAAAAATGGGAGATGCACAATAATTTACGACCCCCTAGAGCACCGCAAATGCGCGTTATCTATTTGGAAAAAAAACTGTTTTAAATGCGCTCGCATTTTTTAAAAAATCGTAGATGTATTATTATTAGTTTCTTTTTCGAAATTTTTGAAATGGGTCCAATAATTTATGACCACCCTGTATAATGTTCGTATTATTATAGCAAAAATGCTAAATTGTCTGATTTATTGAAAATCGATTGGCTTTCCACCTTAAGATTTCGAAGAGTTGGCCAGTCTATAATCCTAGTTTACTCCAATGTTAATATTATTATGAACAAACAATCGTATTTTTCATTAAAAAATCACCTTCATATATATATCTCTCTCAATATGTACCCATTTTGTAAGGTACCCTTTCAGGTTAAGAAGTCTCTCTTGCAAAATCCAAGTTAATCTGTTTCACATTTCCTCCTAATCGTATTAACTTTGTTTAAAACATCAAAAATGTCAAGAATTAATAATAAGAAAACGAAAAACAGCACAATTTCAATTATCTCGAAAGGATGAAATTACAATATCAGTTCCATATTATTTTCACTTGAGTATTTTAAAAATTTGGCTTTCCGAATTACGATTTCTAAGAGTTGGCCAGTCTATAATCCCAGTTTACTCCAATGTTAATATTATTATGAACAAACAATCGTATTTTTCAATCAAAAATTACCTTTATATCTCTCTATCTCTCTTAATATTTACCCATTTTGTAAGGTACCCATTCAGGACAAAAGTCTCTCTTGCAAAATCTATGTTAATCTATTTCACTTCTCCTCCTAATTGTATTGAGTTTGTTTAAAACATCAAAAATGTCAAGAGTTAATAAGAGAAAAATGAAAAACAGCACAACTTCAATTACCTAAAAAGAATAAAATTACAATATCAGTTCCATATTATTTTCACTTGAGTATTTTAAAAATTTGGCTTTCCGTTTCACAATTTCGAAGATTTGGCCAGTCTATAATCCTAGTTTACTTCAATGCTAATATTATTATGAAAAAAACAATCGTTTTTTTCATTCAAAAATTACCTTTATATATATATATATATATAGAAATCTTAATATTTACCCATTTTGTAAGGTACCCATTCAGGACAAAAAGTCTCTCTCGCAAAATCCAAGTTAATCTGTTTCACTTTTCCTCCTAACCGTATTAACTTTGTTTAAAACATCAAAAATGTCAAGAATTAATAATGGAAAAACGAAAAACAGCACAATTTCAATTATCTGAAAAGAATAAAATTACAATATCAGTTCCATATTATTTTCACTTGTGTATTTCAAAAATTTGAAAAGCTCTTACGTCAAAATCATGTGACCATTAAATTATATATCAGAGTTTCTATATTTACATTAGTTTCGGGGTCTTCACTACAATACGATCGTTGTCAAATATTTGAGATGGGAAAATGAAATGAATTCTTTGATATATAGACAAAAGGAATAGACCGCAGCACACAACTTTTCTTCTTGAATATCAGTTGGATAAATGTTCGTTGTTCCGCGAAGTGATTTGATTGTTTTATAGTATTATTTTAAGAGCGACATAATGTGTCCTGTGTTTATCGAATAAACTCTTTATAGAAAGATTATTTTCTCGTCTCTTCCATTGTATCCATTTACGACGGCAAACATAATAAATTTTCTGTAAATATTTAATAAATGCTACATATTAGAGTTTTGTCTAGTATAGTTAGTTTTTTAAAAAATACTTTTAGCAATTCACTTGGATTCTACGCCAGGTAGAATGCCTAGAAAAATTTCGTGACATCACTCTAATTATTATTAATGTTGTTGACGGTCAAGAAACTATAATCGGGAAATGAAATCATTAAAGAAAAAATATATATAATGTTAAAGTATAATATAATAGTACAATATAATATTAATTTAAAATATAATGTTACAAGCAAAAAAAAAATGTTAAATATAAGATTAAATTCTGCAAATTTATTTTTAAATAACCTAGTTTATATTAAAGATTTATTTTTCATTTGACGTGTCATTCATTAATGGTAGTTTGAAAAATTTTAAATGTAATTAATGAAAAGAAATTCAAATCATAGAAAAATTATTGAAAAGAAATTAAAATCATAGAAAAATT
>BGPR01012918.1:0-43293 GCA_013235015.1 Araneus ventricosus | reverse complement strand
CCAGTTTAAGGTGAAATTTTAATATATTTTTCTCACATTTTTTTTAAATAAAAGTTTCTTTTTTTAACACAATAGCTAAAATTCTTTTTAAAATATCTGCTTGAAATTAAGAGCCTCTGTTTATTTATAATGTTCTCTAAGGAATAAACTAAAAAGGTTGCATAATATTCTGATCCATTGTAATTTTATGCAGCTTTTAAGATTGAAGGGAAGGCTACAATTTTTACCTCACTGATTTCACCCTAAAATCATATATTTTGAAATATTACAAAGCTTTTTGTTCAGTTCCTAGCTAATACTTATATGTACAAAAGGTATGCCATTGTAGTTATTTGCTTTTGGTAGAAAAAGTTTGAAAAATAATAAAAATTTTGTAGAAAAATCTTTTCTCCAAATTTAATGATTGTGTAAATGTTTGTATAGATTACTTTAAAATGTATTATTATATTAGCAAACATTATTTTTGAAGACTTCAAACCTTGCCAGTCATTTTAATGTACAGATTTAAATTAATTTGCCAGCTTGTTGTGTATTAATAAAATGTGTTCGTCTTGTAGATTGACTTTATTATTACTTTTTTCATAATTATGATCTTGACAAAAAAAAAAAAAAGATCTGAAAATATAATAGATCTCATCCTTATACTTTCCAGAATTTGTTGACAGTTAATGGAAATTTCCTTTCATATGTGTAATTTATGTAAGATTTTACATGACTACTCTGAAATTCTAAAACATGCCAAAATTGTCAGAATGGAAACAATTAAAGTTAGTTCATAAAAGTTCTTGTATGAACCATCTAGTTACAAAAAGTGACTCTTTCTATTGCAGTGAGCAGGGATGCCACTTTTCCGCCGAACGGCGGATTTCCGCTTTTTTTGTTTTTTTATAAATCCGCGATTTCCGCGGAAATCGCGGTTTGAAAAATTCCGCTTTTTTTAAAAAAAAATCAATCCTCGATTTCCGCGGATATTTCTTCTTTCTTTTTCTTCAATCTTTGTGGGTGATACTGCAAAGCAACTTATAAAGTTGGCTCCGAAATCTCAATTGATTGTGATAATAAATTTTAAGATATGTGTATTTAAGGCATACATTGGGTGTGCTAAGTGGCTTGTGGAAAAAATGCCTTTTGCCAACCCTTTTTTAAAGGCAGTATCTTCACTGGATCCATGCAATAGAAGGACTTCTGTTGCATTAGAATCGATGAAAGAACTACCACTCTATGCTTCAAATGTTGTTCAAGATTCAGAAAAAGAAGCATGTGATTTGGAAATACATAATTTTCAAAATGATCGTTTTAGTGATATTGTAGAAGAATCTGTTGATTTATGGTGGAGAGATGTGGAGAATACCTCGAAATATCCTCTACTTTCAAGGATGGCATTTGCTTTGCTAACCTGCTTCCATGAACCCAAAGTGGAAAGTAGCTTTAGCATATTGAATAATGTGATTACACCTGGAAGCAATAGATTAAATGTTTCAACATTTAATGCTATGTAGTGCATTAAGTATGAGCTGCGCTCACAAAAAAAAAAATAAAAATAAAAAATCGGCAGTTTGTATGTTTTCCAAACATGACTTTCTCAAAGAAAAAGTTGATCCGAAACTGGTGAGAAATGTAAGAAATTCACGGAAAGTTTACTTTGATAAACTTAAACAAAATAAATCATTAAGAGAAGAGAGAATAAAAGAATTAAATGCCAGTAAAGAAAACGCTCTGACAAAAAAAGATGTCTGCAGATGCAACTAAAAGGCAAAGGATAAATCATAAGAAAAAACTAACACATAGTTTAAAGAGACTGCATGAACCAAATTTTAATGGTGGCGAAAATGTAAATGAATCCAAAAGAAGAAAAGTTGAGGATAAAAGTAAAAGTGAAGCTGTCAAAAACTTTCATTCTGAACTTAATTCTAAAAGAAATGTTAAAATTTAAAAAATAATATCCTAACTATATGATTATATATCAAAGAGATGTTTCTGCATGCAAATATTAAAAATAAAAAATGAAAATGTTTTATTTTTATAGATTTTCTGCATTTGAGTGTAAAAATACAGCATTGTAATAAAATTAATAATATTGTTAGTATTTTTCAAAGTTTTTAATTTGTGTGAAGAATGCAGTAATTTAACTTTTTAGTAACTTAAACATTTTAAATTCTGTCCTAGTGCTGGACATTTTTTAATTGTAAAAATATATGATTTGGATTGGATTTCTGTTTCTAATATTCATGCACAGCTTTATTGGGTAAAAATTGTAATTAAAAATCAAATTTAAATTATATATATATATTTGTATGTGTGAGTAAACCTCATTTTTATGCAGTCAGCTTATTTTTTAAAAAGCTTTTAATTTTATAACATTGATTTCAATTATAACTAAATTTTCATTTTATTATATATTATATTAATTCATGAAATTCATGCATAAATGTTATGAAAAATGGAAATTCTACTTCACAAATTCTTTTACTTGCGTGCGATTCCCACACTTTAACTTTTTTAAATTCACGCACAATTTCCTCATTTTTGCTTTTTTTAATTCGCGCGTGATTTCCTCTCTTTTGCTTTTTTGTGAGTGGCATCCCTGAGTGAGTTCAGATAACCAAAATTATATCATCTTTAAACAAATAACAAGATTGATATTTTGTTAAATTTTATTTTTCAGACAAAAACAGTCAAAAGAAACACATTCTGATGAAGTGATAGGTATCTTAGACCAGCGTCAATCTCCAAAGTAGGATTTTTTTTAAAATTATGATTATTTGATTTAAATTGCAGGTTTTGTGTGTTTTCAATATTTAATATATGAAATGTGCCAAAAATTCTTTTCCTGAAAGGTGCTATTCAGTGTTTAAATTAATGTCCAGTTCTTTCCCCTCACTTTGAAAGAATACATAGTCAGTCATTAATTGTAGTGAAAATAATTCTTTACATTTTCTTTTCAGTTGGCACAAATGTTATATTTGTAAAATATCTTCTTTTAAATGCTGGAATGGTATAGACATCATACCTTTAAGCCATTAGGATTTTACTGACTTTGCCATCAGATTTAATCTGTTTGCCTTCTAATCTTCCAGTAGATCATTTTACTCTCCTATCTGATTATGTATCACTGTGTGCAGTGGCAGTTTTTTGGCTTGGGGGCGTTTGTCTCCTGCCTCGAAAATCCAGGGGGTCTCAAATGTGTATCGTAGTACTAATTCAATGTATTGTAGTACTAATTCATTGTATATTGTAGTACTAATTCAATGTATTGTAGTACTAATTCATTGTATATTGTAGTACTAATTCAATGTATTGTAGTACCAATATTGTAGTACTAATTCATTGTATATTGTAGTACTAATTCATTGTATATTGTAGTACCAATATTGTAGTACTAATTCATTGTATATACTAGGCTGATGGCAAATTTCCACCATTGGGTAAGAGTGGGGGGGGGCTCAAAACATATTCGACATACATCATAATGTTAATCCAACGGCAAATTTGAGATATTGGATAGGGAGGGGGACTCATATTGACAAAAGTTGTGACATGTGTGTTTACAAGATTTATTGTTAAAGATGGAAGATTAAGTGATAGGAAGTGTTGGGCTCAGTGCAAATTTCCCAATGACTTGAAAACAGAAGAAATCACTTTCTCTAGTTCCCTGCCAGAGTCCCACTTTTAAAGATGTATTTTGAGATTTTCCTCCCATAACATAAATTTTAATGAAGCTTTCAGTTGTGCTAATTATGGCATTTCCACCCCATTCTGATGTCAATAATCAATCATATAGTAAATTCTTTCTAGAAATTTTTTGCTTCCACAGTTTTTGATTTTTGTTCTTTTTCTGCTTCTGGCCTTAGTTTGGACAAAATGAAACTCTTTCAGTTTACTACAATCTCCATCATACAATCATGCTTGGGTTAGGTGTGCAGATGCTGTGACATCTGATTTAAGAACTACTTGCCGTATTTTTGAGGAATGACAATAAAAGGATTGATTGATATTCTAGAGTTTTCTTATATTTGATTGGAGATTGTAGTTCTGTGGGAGATGAAAATATATTTCATACCTTAAATGATATTTCATCTGCAAAGTACTCTGAAATCTATATTTATCAGTGTATCAGAATCACTTCAAAGCTTATTTTAATGTTCTGAAAAGAAATCGGAAGTTTTGAAATTTATTACTTTCTTCTAAAATTCAGAATATGTGGTGACTTGCCAATTCCAAAGAAACATGAATCTTTGATTTCATTGCATATTGTTAATTTATATGATTAATGTAAGCAATTGACAAATGTGTAGTTAATTGCTATTGAAAACAGATAAACTGCTTAAAAATCAAACTTTAGTATCTTCTAATGAAGATTTTGTACCATATTGATATTACTCTTTCTCCCTCCAAATTTTTAGGAAGAAAAGAGTGAAAAGTTCAAGCCTAGAATCAAAAGGTACTACCGAGTCGACAAAAGATAGAAAATCTTCTGATACTGGTTCTCCAATTACTATTGTATACTTAAAACGCTAGCAAAGTTGTTTTAAGATCTGGTTCAAGAAAATTAAAACTCTTTTGCACCAAATGTAAAGTTTGTATATATTTTGAATTATTGCTATTAAATACTTGATGTACATGGATTCAAGAGAAATATGAAAATAAATATTTGTTTAAACAATTCAAACAGTTTGAGTTTCATTGCAACAATGAAAAGTATTGCTGTAAATTATGCTTAAAAATACTTTTAAAAGTTCATTAAGATTAGGGGAAATGTTGTACGGCAACTTAATTCATATAATTGAAAAGGTAATTTTGTCCACTTTCAGATGGTGTGAAAATAATTTTTGTGCTGTAATATTTTCGGAAGTTATTAAGGAAACATGCCCAAATTTTGCTTAAATTAATTAATTAAAATTTCAAAAAAAAAGTTCTCTAAGGTTCACACTCCTACCTTCAGAAGTATGTTTGTGCCAAATTTCGTAGCTCTAGGTCTCTAGAGCACCAACACACACGCACGTTCTCTTTTATTATTAGTAGAAATTTCATTAATTTTTCTCTGAAATCTGGAAGCAAAATCCTTTAAGATAGTTAATATATTAGGAAATACATACAATAAATTGAAAGATATTTTAATTCTTTTTTATTAGTATGTTTTATTCCAGTTAACATGCTGCTTGTTGTAAAATGTGCCGTGCCATTCTAATATTGAAATCAAATGTGTATTTTGCATGAAAATAAGAAAGTGAAGTTGGCACCGATAGGTTGCAATTAGATGTTACATGACACAGATTGACTCCATTAGGGACATTCATGTTGGCAATGAAGAAAATGGGTGCAAGGCCAGTAAAAGAGCATGAATTTAATGTCTGTAATAATTTGAAATGACTTTGTTAAAGGAATCATGAATATCATATTATGCATAAGAGATTCAATTGAAGATATCCTGTTTCCTGCTGACAAGCTGGTTGCCAAAGGCAGTTAGTAATAAATAAGTGTGCCACAAGTTGCTGAGCTATCATTCATTGGGTCAATTTTGTATTGTGGTTACCTATCTTAATTGTTCTGTACTGTAAATCATCACAAGATGATTTACATTACTATATAACATTTTATAAATTTCTATACTACTAAGTGTGATTTGCTTTCTTTAAAATCCATAAAAAAAAATTGTTCATTGCTTACCAGTTTTTCTCTTTCTAAAACTGTCCAAAAAAATTGTAAAATCAGGGTAACTACAAGGGTTTAGTAACAGTATGAGATACTGTATTTGGTTACATCTGTTGTATTTGTTAATAATTATAAAAGTATCAACTTTTTGTATACTTCATCTCCAAAAATGATCGTTTTTATGTGTGATTTGTTTTTATTACAGGGCTTACAGAATTTTGTACTGAGGATGAAATTAAACTTCCTTTTCGAAATGGCTTGTATCATTGTCCATACTGTGAATTCGCCCGCCCATATAGAAGTCATATGAAAATTCATCTACGCAAACATACTAAAGAGCGTCCTTACAAATGTTTATTGTGCAATAAAGCATTCACAACTAAAACAAATCTTAAGGTTCACCTGAAAATCCACACTTGGGGAATGCCCTTCTAAAGGTTGCTTTTGTAGTAAGAACTTTACAGAAAAGAATGCATTGCAGACATTGTTTGATACATTTAATGAAACCTTAAATGAAGGCGAATCATTAATATTATTGTACATAAAGTGTATTGTCTGGCTTTGTTGATTTTTTTACAGTCAATAAAAAAAATCAAAAAAAGAATGATACATAGAAAAAAAATTCGTTTCATTTTTTCTTTTCTCATGTAGATATTTTCTTTAATCTATAAATTACTGGTAATTATTTCAATTTGAAACATTTTACTTACCATTGCGGTCATCCAGAATTGCTCTGTTGTTTAGTCAATGATGTTTACATGCATTTAAATGTGAAATAGAAATGTACAAAATGTACAATACATTTTTTTACTGAGCTTTACAATGTTTGTTATATATAAGATTCTCAAAGACCTTCCTTTAATTCACTTCTTACTAGCAGTACCCACACGACCTTGCCCATGACATGAGTATAATTGTGTTTGTTCTCGGAACCTGAAAACATCAAAGATGAAAAATTAATTTTAAGAATGAGTCCCACCACCTCCCGACATGACACAGACATGTCGCCTCAATCCTTCCTGCTGAAAAAATTGAAAGAGAAAAATATTTTTCAAGAATTCACAGAACAGGTGTTATCTTTTCTTGCTAGAAATGTTTTGTTACAGAGCTTCGGGATACACAATATTCGCTGTTCTTTCCGTTTGGATGTGTATGTACAGATTGCCGGCTTTTCCAACTCTTGAAGAACCTACATACAATTGACCATGAGAGAAACAGGGCTTGAGAAGATTGAGTCCTACCACTTTTAAGGATTGAGCTTTGTTGATGCTCATGGCGAAACTTAAATGAACAGGGAACTGAAGGTGTTTAAATTGGAATGGGAAATCCGAAGGGATGATCGGGATTCTAGGAATGAAGACGTTCTCACCTGCGGCATGCCCAATCATGATTGTGGCTTCAATGTCATGAAAAGTGCTTAAATTTGAAAACCATTTTTAAGCACCTTAAAATTGCTTAATTTTGAAAAAAAAAGTTCCTTCGAAAGTGCTTAATTTTCTAAAGAAGTGCAAAGAAAAGATTAATTTTTTGTTTCCCCAGACGTAGAATAGGATAAATTGAAAGCATACAAGAAAGAAAACTGATGAAAGGGAAGAATTCAGGACAGGAATCCAGGGTGAGATAGATCCAGGCGAGGCAACATATTTTAAGATGATGCTTAATGGCCTTTTTCTCCTGCTCCCTCTTTCTTCAACAATGGGCACCGCCATATATAGAAACACTGGACTGGTTATCTCAAAAGGGCAAGACGAAATACAGACTGTGTCCACTTTACCAATTATATAAATCTCCAATGTTTGTGACATATATATATTAGATAGATTCTAAACAATACCTCATAAATCAAATTTTCAGAATTTTCAAGTATTGCTTAAAGATAACTTTGACATTCTCAATAAGTGATGAGGCTCAATTCGACCTCTAAACAAAGTTATTACCATTTTTAGATTCGCAATATCCTATTAGAATATTTCAATTGAAATATGAAAAGTTCAAAACTTTTTTTTCAACGATTGTTTCTACAATCAATTGATTTGAATCCATATACCATATTTATTGAAGTTTAAAAAATCAGTATTAATAAAATAAAAAAAAATTACATTAAAAATTTCTTGAAACATTTTTAATACAGGATAAAATATTAATCGGGTTTATTTTTATATGCATTCTCAATTTTTGTTGCCCCTTTTTAAAATTTTTTGATCTTGCTATGCTTTTTTACATCAGTGCATGTCGACATTTTCAGAAATGATGTATTCATCCAAATTAACTAGCAATTCATTAATTTTAAGAAATGTTGAAAAAGGTCAATCTTATAAAAGTTGACTTAATTTTTTAGTATTGGTAATATGTTTTTTTTTTTTTTTTGTCAAACCAAAAAGACATCCTTTTATTTTACAATAGAAGATGCTGTGCAAATACAGAAATAAATATTAAAATTTAAAAAAATTCATATTTAAAATTAAAGAAAATATATTTTTTAAATTTTTCAATAAAAGTATGTATTATTATAAAACAGAAAAACATCATAAGCACGGGAAACGTATGGATATACCAAAGCTGCTTATTTTGGGGGGGGGCGGGGGCTGAGGTGCTTAATTTTTGCAGCAATTTCTCACTACCCACCCTGTTATAGCACTTTCCAATCATAGGTTGCTATGCATTTATAGTTTTGATGCCATCTACAAACATGACACATTTCCGCGGAAACGCGGATTTCCTCTTTTTCGGCATCGAATTTAATCATTCTTGGGATCGATGCAAATCTGCATTAAAACTTTTGTTAATATGTTGGGGGGGTGGGGGGATGTCATGCAAACAAAAACTAGGCGCTATGTGAAAATTTTGCGAATGGCTTTAAGGCGAAAGAGTTTCCGCATTCATACGATATTGAGTAATCCTGCCTAAAGTTATCTATCGGCGTTTTGCCGCGCTTTGGGGTCAAAGTTTAGCATTGGGAGGAATGCCTGAAAAAGTTTGTATTCTTTTCTTTCTCGTTTCGTCCAATCGTCTTTCATTTCATCCAATCAGAATTATCTAAATTTTGATTGACAGTGAAAATCATCCACGAATTTCTTCCGACCTGAATTTCGTGAGAAAAAAAAAGATCGTTAGCTCTCCTAGTTGAAGTCATTTATTTTCGTCTTTTTAACATTCTTTTCTTCGTTTTTGTTAGTTATTTCTATTTCATTTTTGTTAGTTTTCGTTCCCTAACGTTTGTCTATCAACTTAGACATAACACATTTGTGCGGAAAAGCGAATTTCAGCGTTTTCGGCATCGAATTTTGTCATTCTTGGGATCGATGTAAATCTGCATTAAAATTTTTGGTAATGCTTTGGGGGGGAGGGGGTTGCGCACACAAAAGTCTTGAATAGCACGCAAACAAAAACTGCGCGCCTTGTGCACATTCAAAATAATGTCAGATTTGATAGATAAAAGATCAGGAAGAATGTATATTGAAACGTATTCTTCATTTTAGAGTGTTAAATACAAAATGATGAGCAAAGAGCAATCTGCTGTTGAATATTTTAGAAAAAAAAAAGATTTTTTGCGTGATGCTATTGATAGTAACGTGCAAAAATTTTAGGTTATCAGGCAAATGGTACTAGGAGGAACTTGATAGTACGAAAATAGCTATGAGAAAAAAATGAAAAAAAAAATCAAAGAAAGAGAGCAAAATTTAGAAAATGGAGAAAAATAGCAGACTGGAGCATAAAAGAAAACTTGAACTGTTAGTTCAAAAAATGAGAAACAAGTCTTAATAATTATGTATAATCAAAAAGAGTTTTTACATGGCCATATTTTTTAGTGAGATAATTTTTACTATAGTTTTTATTTTTAAAAACCTTTTTACGTAATTCATTTTTCATCCATTAATTTTCTTTTAATTCATTAATTTTATTTTAAATAATAATTCTACAATATTTTTACTATCTCAAGCACTTTTTGTTTAAATTTATTCATTTATTGTTCAATTAATAATACTTATTTTACTTCTCGGCGTTTACGTTTGACACGATTCCATATTTGTAAACTTCAGCTTTTTTTGTTCCAAGCCTGTGTCATGTCTGTATCTACCTCCCCTAAGCATTTGTATTAATAAGTTTGAAACATACCATGTGTGTGTGTGTATATATATATTAAGGTGGCCCTTATTTTTTAAAGTTGTAATTTAAATTCGCGCACACTCCAGATTGGTTTTTTTCCCCATTTTATTCCCAGAAGCAATTAGAGACATCATTTGTTGAAATCGGAGATTGGGATCACGTGCCACATACCGGTAGAAGTGGAAACCTGCGGGTGTAGGCAGTGCTCTCCATCCTCCGCCGGCGATTCGTCCTCAGTCTTCTCTAGTCGCTGTCCGAGTCAAATATGAGTGCAATTGTAGTCTCTAATTTGAGAAGTGGTAATCGCAATATCTATTTATTTGGTAGCGAGTGGCACCAAATTAATGGAAGCAAACTTCCATACAACCGACAAGTATTATCGGTGTTGTTTTATAATTTACATGAGGTTAAACTGTCCGTAAGTGAAATTGTCAATTCAGTAGTTAGTCCAGTCATTAGGTAGTTTTTAAAAACAAATTCTGGTGGAGTCGTAATTTTTTGCTCCTATATGTTTTTTGGGGTGCTGATTACGAATCCGAGGTTTCCCACCAAAAATTTTTGTTGGAATTTTAATTATAGCCAAAAACATGAAAAAAAAATGGACTTTCCCCAGTTTTTTGCTTATAACTCAAAAACTATCAACTTTTTTATGGCATCATCATATATCAAAATAATCAGCACAAAATTTCTTACAATTTATGACAATACTATTTTTTTGTTGCGCGTACCATTTAGGCGCCATAACTGGTTGAAGTTTGGCTAAAGTTTGATTTACCTGCTAGCAAGGCTTGAAAAATAACAAATCTTCCTATCTGTATGCACTAAAATTTCCTATCTTACTATTAATATACTTTACTTATTTAATACACTTTTTCTACCATATTGTTCCTTTTTCAAATAAATTTTTCATCTGTTATATTAGACATGAAGGTAATTTAGTCCCGAGCAACGCCGGATATAAGTGCTAGTTATGAATGAAATTCCTTGATTAGCTCTAAAAGGATGATGTTGATGGAAACTTAGATTCACTTTCACAATAAATGTTATTTTACAAACAACTCAAAGTACTTAGTGTGTTTTTTAATTAAACTTTATTAATTTCTATTAATTAATTTGAATTACTTGGCATATAATAACCAAGAAAAAAATGACATGAAAAAAAGTAGCATTTTAAACTTTAAAAGTCATAATAACTTAATAATAATACAACTACAGTCATAAATATGATCTTGGCATCTGCATACATTACACAGTCTCTTCACTTTATCTTGGTCGCTTTGAAGCTTATGGTCCAATATTTTTTGAAAGATCACCTGTGTCTTCCTCCACATGCAAAGATAAAGACGCCTCAACTAAATCATCAGGCAGTATTGGTTCACCATCATCATCCTCATCACTATTAATTACTTGAATCCCTCTGTTATTGCAGTTGCCCCAACAATGAGGATACAACATTGAACAAAACAGTCTGACCTTCCTACAGCTGCAATTTCCTGTGCACTTCTTTTTACACTTGCAGGATATCTTGCGTACAGGATAGAGTCAGGTGCGGGGGACTTCAGAGTTTTTACAGGTTGGAGCTCACTGTTTATTCTTTCCCAACCCCATTCTCCAGGTCTCTTTTTATTGCCAAGCCAGTGCTGGATCTGATAGTAAACTTTTAGGGAATGTTGGTGGGCAGCTGCGAAGCGAATCCATGTTGCTACTCTTGTTAAATGAAGATTTCATGTAACATTTGTAGCAAAGGTTATTCAAGGATGGAGTATCCGAGGTAGTTATTGGGTAGCCATACAATGCCACAAGAAAGCGGTTCCCTACATCCACAACAGCTTCAGCGGTCATATCCGGGTTCTTAAAAATTTCAATTACTTTGAGGAGATCATTATTGTTTTTCAAAGTCTGCACAAACTTCAATTTAACATAATTAAAAAGAGCTGATGTGGTGTCACATCCGCTCATGGCATG
Organism: Araneus ventricosus; assembly: GCA_013235015.1. Taxonomy (NCBI): domain Eukaryota; kingdom Metazoa; phylum Arthropoda; class Arachnida; order Araneae; family Araneidae; genus Araneus; species Araneus ventricosus. The sequence continues at coordinate 31,569 of BGPR01012918.1, read as the reverse complement.
TATGAATAAAATATTGTCGGCGATTGTTTTTTCTAAAACTGTATGAGGAGAAAATATCTTTTCAGCGATTTTCCTTTTCCTAGTTTTAGGAAATATACATTGTCAAAGGTACAAATGCCAATTAAGATGACAAAAAGTTCGATAGCTTCACCTATGACAACCACAGACGGATGTGTTCTGGCCAAAGCTATAGTTTTCACAATTAAACAATCAGCATCTTCGTCTGCTTTCTTGTATACTATGTTTACTGAGGAGAACTTGTTCATCAGGATGGAAATGAGTCTATCCTTGTTCTTCGGATTGGCCAGGAATTTTTCTTAGGAAACAGTTCGTATCATCGTTTCATCAAACATTACTTCACTTGACATTTGTTTCTGTGTTCTTCTGGCCCATTCTGCACATTTAGTGCCTCCTACTGTTTCCTTTTCAGGATACCCATAGAAAATGACTAGAGCAGTTGATTTGTACTTTGTACAAACATATGTCACATAATTATCAAAAATTGATGAAAAAGTTGAACCCCTTTTCCGGATGACTCTGTGCAGCAAGTATCCTCCATCAATAATATACACACCGCTTTCAGCATTAAAATCCCGTGTATATGGCTTGAAAGTTTTGTATAAAGAGGATTTCGTGCCTTTTCGCATTACAGCTTCATCAAACAGAGGTAATGGAAAGGGACATAGTTCAAATATTAAGACGTCCTCTAGTTCATCCGATTGCTTTGTAATATAAATTATCTGGAAAAGCGTTGTATTGTTGATAGATACACTTTCATCATGTACCTTGATGGCATCACTTATTAGAGCTAGTGGTGGCACTCTGCCATTTCTTTTGAATTTCACGGCATTAAAATAATTTCCTTCGATTCTTTTGATACCAAGAGCAGGTAGGGGACAATAACAGGGCTATGTTTAAGCCCTCTAACTTATTAAAAAATTCGTGATATTTACTCTGTTGTTTACTTCACAACCGCGAAAGCCAGGTAATATCAGGGTAGAAAGATTTAGAAGGAATTTTGTGCAGATTATGCAAGTATACTCATAATATAACTGATAAAATCTCTATTTGCACAAAGAGGTTTACGATGGAAAAAGTAGATTAATTAAGTAGGAATTTATTTAGTAAGATAGATAATTTCGCACATACAGATTGGATGATTCGTTGTTGTTCAAGCCGAGCTAGCAGGCAAGTCAAACATTCGCCAAACTTCAACCAGTTATAGCACTTAAACGGTATGCGTAACGAAAAATAGTACAGACATAAATTGTAGGAAATTTTGTGCTGATTATTTTGATATATGATGATGCCATAAACAAGTTGATAGTTTTTGAGTTATAAGCAAAAAACTGGGGGAAAGTCCATTTTTTTTCATGTTTTTTGACTATAACTAAAATTCCAACAAAAATGTTTGGTGGGAAACCTCAGATTCGAAATCAGCACCCCAAAAAACATATAGGAGCAAAAAATTACGACTCCACCAGAATTTGTTTTAAATCATTCCTTTTTAGCACCTAATGACTGGACTAAGTGCGCAATTGCCTGAATTGTTGATAGAAGGTAAGGTTTCCTAAAAGAGCGACACCTCATTGTGTGGAAAAAATTATGAAGATGAACTCTTATTGGCGAAATTTTTAAAAATGGAGGACAGAAACGCAGAGAACAAAAACGTAAGTTTATATCAGACTTAAATAATTTATTTGACACTGCTGACCCTAAAACTTCGGAAATTATAAAAATTGAAGCCAAAACATTTTTACTGAGTCAAAGAGCCAGGGCGGAGAGGATGTCTTTATGACAATCGAAATGAAGCTTGTAAAGCGTGAAGAAAGGCATTATTGAGAGTCGGAGAACAAGAAGAGACACAGACTAAGATTCTTTGTAGTTCAGAGCTCCCAGACAATTGCATGAATTCTTCAGAAGAATGTTCAGGCATCCAGGGTATTTCTGATCAACCTCTGCCTTCATCAACTTATTACGCAGACGTCTCAGATCGCGGTGGCCTAGTGGTAAGGTGTCCACTTCAAAGCTGGAGGGTTCCAGGTTCGATACCAGATCTATCCTATTAAAATTCGAAGGTAAACAAACGTATGTATGTATGTCCCTCTATCTTCTCACGAACCGCCGAACGGAGAAGCGCGCGGAAGGTACCAAAAGATGGGGAATAATCCAGGGAAGCCATTTCGGCCATTTAAATTTCGAAATTTTAATTAGTGAAAAAGATATTAATTAAAAACTAATTGACAACAATGCTTTTCATTGTTTCGGATACTTTACAACAATACTTTTCATTGTTAGAGCGCAATTCAAAATATATTTTACTGTTGAAGTCGTTTACTTTAAAGAACATTGTTAGAACAACAATAAAAAAGTGACGCTGACAGAAATAAAAAAAAACGCCGATTGTCAACTATGGCACAACGTGGCCAGTACAGAAGAGCGGAAGAAACAGAAGAACAAAGAAATAGCCGATTGTCAGACATGGCACAACGTAGGCAGGGGAGAAGAGCCGAGGAAACAGAAGAACAAAGAAATAGACGATTGGTAGTAATGGCACAACGTGGCCAGGGAAGAAGAGCAGAAGAAACAGACAAACAAAGAGATAGCCGATTGTCAGCCATGCTACAACATGCAAGAGAACGCCGTCTAAATATTATTGAAGGACAAAATCACCATCAGATACAAACTTTTTATGCAGCTAGAAATGTTCTGAACTGAAGAACACAACTGTGGAGAAATGGACAATCTCTGTGTGAAATGCGGAGGGTTGTATTTCAGGGATGAAAAGAATACCAGAGGAATTTACACTCATTGTTGTCATAATGGAAATATAATTGAGCAGGCTTCAGTTTATCCAGTGGAAATGAAAGGATTGGCGGATGGCTCCGTTGAATTATCAGTGCATTTCAAAAATAACATAAGGTCGTACCAGTGTTTCAATGGGTGCACAGATTGTACCGTCTACAAAGAGAGGAGTGTATTGCTTCAGAATTCATGGCCAAATTTACCACATGACCTCTCATCCACACCCAGCTGAAGCAGGAGGTGAAAACACTAATACAACACACTTCAACAATATTATAACACACATTAGGCATGTGTCACGTGACCTCAGGTATTATTCGATTTAGCCCGTGCAACGCCGGGCCATACAGCTAGACAAGAATTAGATAGAACAGAGATTCCCAACCTGTGGTACGCATTCCCCTGGGGTTACGCAAAGGACCATTTGGGAGTACGCGAAATAAAGTTGTTAAGGGCGGAAACAAGAAAACATAAGGGATTAAAAAAGTTATAGAACTTTGTTTCTCCAAGTCCCTTGGCATTTAATAACTATACCACTTGAATAGTTGATTAATACGGAGTGTAATTATTAGCAATCTTTATAAGTTAATGCAAAATTATTACAATACTGATTTCATTTGTTTTGGCGTTAAACTAATACTATTGTAAAAATGCAATAAAAAATAAAATAAGTCGAGCAGATGTTTTCCAGGCAAATGTCAAATCCGAGTTATTTAACTTTTAAGCTATTGATAAAAACATCTTAGCATAGACGGTGGGGGAGGATATGTCAAAAATTAATCAAGAGGTGCGCGAGGGAATAAAGGTTGGGAACCTCTGAGATATACCTTTCATTTCGCTAGGACAGGGAATATTTTTTTTTTTACAAAATAACAAATCTTTTTGTATTTTTTTAAATAGTCCATTTTGACACGTTTTCGTGGGCGGAATGTTTGAACAACTCTTTTCGCCTTATTTATTTAAGATAGAATATTGGGCATGTGTCACGTTACCTCACTTCTTTCCGTCAGGGAATGATGCATTATTGGAGATAGCCCGTGCAACGCCGGGCAACGCGGCTAGTTTCACTGAAGATCTGACGTGTATTGGGTCCGTTGCACATTAAATCATACGTCTTCCCGCTTGTGTGAAGCGGAAGTTTGGAGAGGGAGGTGCCAGCATATAGGTGTCGTCCTCGCCATCTGACTATGGTTCGAAATTACGAGGTCCGTCCCAAAATAGCCCTCGTATAGCTGCAAAACGGGACGTTGATATAACTAAACTACCCAGACGTCTCTTGAGAGAAACAAAGATGCGCAGATAAGATTGGTGATAAAAAATGTATTAAGGAGGAAATGTTTTTAACCCCAAAATTAATGGCTGTATTTGATCTATGACTCGGTCCGTAAAATGTTCTCGAAACTATAGATGAGTATTTAAGGCTTAACATAAATGAGCTTTCAATCAATCGAAACACGTTCCAAATATATCTGGAAGATTTATCATAAGAAGAAGGCTAAATTAAAGAATAACTTAAAAGGAAATGAACCTAGTTTCGTATCCTTTCTTTGAGATGGTAAATTGCTACCTGTTTTAAATGAGCGAGATTTAAAAAATGAAAGGCTACCTATGATTGTTGCATATAAAGATCAAGAAAAATTGGTCGGGTTCCAAAATTTAAAAAAAATTTCAGGGAAGGAGTAAACTATAAAAACCTACCGTTTTAACCTGCAAACCGGTTTTTTCGGCTTTTTTTTTTTTTTTGCCCTGGTTTAACCCGGTTTTTTTTTTTAACCCCACCCCCCCGGGGGGGGGGGACACCAAGTTGGAAGATAGGCTGGCTTTTAGGTTCGACTAGACTAAAATTTACCAGGTTATAAAGCTTTGTATTTCATCATCTTAGGCCAATCACCGACAACCACCTCTTCGAGGCGTCTGGGTTGGCGGATTACTGAAAGCGACTTTATGAACAGATAAATATTGGCCAATGGATTGATTTCATGCAAAAACAATACTAATAAAAAATTTTGTCCGCAAACTGCGTCTGTTTTTTGTAGCCAAAAAATATTTATCTTAAGTCGGAAGTTCTGTGGCGTCCGAAAGATTAGTATCAACGTTGAATGATGTTGTTTCCGATGAAAGGTGTCGACTCGCGGATCAACACATTGCTGAAAGAGTCTTTATGAGCAGATTAGATGATAAATATTGGCCAATGAATTAATTTCTTTTGGAAACAATGTTGATAAAAATTTTTGTCTGTAATTACTTACTTATTGCAATAATTACTCGTTTATTATTATTACATATTGTATTCATTACTTATTACTTTAATTAATTATTGTATTAGTACTTACTTATTGTATATTATTAATAAAAAATTCTGTCCACAGACGTTGCTTTAAAAAAAAACCAGTTTTTTTGCAATAACTGCCATCCCTAGCTTAAGGTACATACCCACTGGCGCACTTCATACGCCGTACCTGTCCGCAATGGATTAATCAAGCTCGATGTGGCACAGGTTAACTTTTATACATTGAAGAAATTTTTGGTGTACTTACAAATTATGGTAAAAGGAAACAAACTAGGGTGTGTGCGCTTAAAAAATGTTAAGTAAAATTTTCGCCATTATAAGAAGGGCCACCCTTATATATATACAAGGTGGGCACAAATTAGTTGATTTAAAAGAATGGTTTATGATATGTAATTAAACAACGAAACATGAGACTTCACATGATTATAAGATAGTGAAAGACACGAAATTTACCTCTACCACAAATATTTGATGTGGCTATCTTGGTTACTTTGAAAATTTCCCATTTGTAAATCATATGTCTGTAAACATTTTGATATTGAACAAGTGCAGTCAAATGAGTTTCTCTTTTTGACACGCTTTTTTGGTATTCTCGACTGAAATTTCGTTACACTTGCACAGTGCAATGAGTTTCATGAAACCACGCGTGGTATTTTGCTTTTTCAATGCTGTGATACATCGCCATCTTATAAGAGTATAGAAAAAAATGATGAACTACATCTCAATCAGACGTGGACGTGAGCTATCTATTCATACACTTGGGATACGATACGACTAATATACCATTGAACTGGTACCTTTCAATTAATATTTTGCTAATTATTCAGTAATGAAATTGACTAACTTATTTGTACCCACCTACGTATATACTAGGGGACTTTGTTCACCAACCAATTGAAACTGTATAATTTCGCTTCAGATTATAATTCCGTTTTTTGAGATTCTTTAAAGCACTGTGTATATTGCAGCAGGTTGAAAACGAAATTTGTAACAAAAGGAAGTTAATTCAGTTGAGCACATTAAGGAGGTTAACTTGGACTTTTACAAGTGTTAAGATGGTGTTATAATTGGTGTATGTGGTTAATTTACAATCTCTTTTGGTTACCTCACAATAGCAATTAATTTGTTTACATAGTAATAGTTAGGTGTTTGAACTCTCAGGTTCTCAACTCTCTGACTGCGTATCCCGCTATTTCCACAGGTTGGAAGCAAGTCTATTTTCTGCTACATCCTGTGATTTTCACAGGCTAATGTGTTTACTTAGTACTTTTATAGCTTTTATAGTGGATCATTTTATACTAATAAAACTTTGCATATGAATAACAACTCGCTTGGGTCAACGGTATTTGAACATGTTTGCAAATGTTGCATCTAAAGAATGGTTTTTTAAAAAATCTGCAGTCAGAGTTAACCTTTAAACGTTGCTTTTGCTGAAAGGTAAGTAGCATTATAATTTCAAACACCTAATTATTTAGATAGTGCCAGGTTAAAATTTAAAATTTTATCAAAAATCATTTCGCAATTTAGATTTAGCAAAATTTTAATCACAGAAAAAATAAAGTAAAAAAGAATTATTAAAAAGATAAGTTTATGATGATCATATCTCTCTTATGTTACAATAGCCCAATTCTGAATACTAACATATATTTTCTAGTCGAAGCATTTGGGTAAAATGCAAATACAGCGTCAGAGCATGGCGTAAAAATGCTAGATGACAGGCACATGCACACTGTGTCATACAGCGCAACATTTAGTTGCATATTTTAGATGGCATATGCAATTACATCTATCGTATGCAGTCACATGAGTTGATTCCAGAATTTCAATAATGGTGTTAATGTTTATATGGCAAATAATTTTACTGTCCTACCGCCACGAGAAAAACCTGAACAGGGTTGCCTCAAGTAGACGAGTCGAAGAAAGGAGGGAAACGGATATGAAGTCAACCGCAACATTTGGCAAACTAAGCGCACTTCGTTAGGCTTCGGAATTCGTTTTTGACCAAAGTACAAAGCGAAATGAGACTTCCGACGGTCCTATCTGTGCCAAATGAAATAAAGTCCTTTCCTTCACGCCAGAATGCAGTGGAATATCCCGTTTCCATAACGACAGTCATTGACATGTCTGGGGTTTTTCTCGTGGCGGTAGGACAGTAGTCAATTTTATAGAACTTTTGAAGTGCGCAAATAAATCTCTTGGTACATTATTGCTGCCCCCAGGGGGGAGAAGTAAATTAATTGCATAATCATTGTAGGAAAAGTTGACTGAATGACAATTGTTAATACTTAATAAATTTATTTAAAATGAAAATGTCCGAATTAACACATTCTGAAAGAATTCTTGTTCCCAAATAACTGTATGATGCAAAAATTCATGCCTGTAATCACATTAATACTTCACCTAAGAGGGAATTATAATGTAGATTGACTTTTATTTGTTAGTTTTAAATGCATACAATTTTATTTTTAAAAATATATTCTTCAGATGGATGAACTTTGTTGTCACTTCCTTTTATTTACGTCTTCGTCCATATGAAGATGCGCTTGCGCTTGATGCGCTTGCTCTTGATGCGCTTTGTGCAATGAAATTGGATTGCATTCCATTTTGCTTCATCATGAGTATTCGATCTTCAGTCACATTACGGCATGTTGGATTACCATTAGCTATAAATCCCTGTGAAAAAGAAAAAGTGATTTAATGAATATCATAAAATATGTGCTTATACTGCTTTTGTCATGTTCATGGTGTTTCTGTGAATCTTTATTTTCATGTTTACTCAGGGTCAGTCTAGCAAACTGGGTCCCACTTCACAGGGCTGTATACTCTTAAATCAGTTCAGTAGTATAACTAGTTTGAGCTAGGCAGGGCACGTGCCCTGGACGTCATAACCAAAGTTAAAAACTTAAAATTGAGTTTAAGAATTTAAGAGCAACTTCTTTTTACTTTCTCATATATGAAGTTTACAATTAAAAGCATTATACTTGTCAAAAAATTTGACCTCCAGATCTTGATGAATCTCCACGTTTTAGACTACTGAAAATCCCCACCTTTTAGTCTGAAAATGCCATTTTCGGATTTTGTCTGTCTATTGCTATAATTGAAATGCAACAATCTAGAAAAATTAAATTTAGCATATGGTTTTATCATCAGAACTGTACATTTGTATCATATTTTGAACCAAATCCACCCAAGTCCAAGACAGTCGGTCTGTTTGTGGGTATATGAAACTATAACTCGGAAACACAATAAGCTAGTTAAATAAAACTTGGTATGTGGCTTACCAAAATTATATATCAGTATGAAATTTTGATTCCAATTGGGAAAAAAGAATACTTCCAAACACGATTGTCTTCACTATTCTACAAAGCACATAGCATGCCACATCGTGTAAGTATATCAGGAAGTCATGGGTAGAATACTTTCGATGTTTTTTTCCCTTAGCTCTAAATCCTTAGATTCTTAAAAACTCCAAAAAGGCCTAGTGGTAAGGTCTCGACTTTGGAGCCAAAGGATTTGGAACCCAATTCCACTGAAGATAAGCTGTGTATTTGGGCTTATTGCACATTAAATCATACGCAGAGTACCAAACATCATCCTGCTGTTGGGGTGCAGAAGTTTGGAGAGTCGGTGCCAGCTCAGGTGGTGTTCTCATCATCTGACCGCGGTTCAAAATTACGAGGTCTGTCTCAATTACCCTTCGTATTGCTTCGAAACGGAACTTTAACTAAACTGAACTGAAAAAAAGATACTGACTGAAATTTTTTCTATTTGTGCCCTGCCCCTCCTAAGGCCGGCCTGTGTTTACCATGCGTCAATACATATCAATAATATTAAAATTATTTTTTAAAAAAATTCTAACTTTTGATAAATTCTGATAGTTTAGACCTCCCTGTGTCCTAAAAAAACTATTTGGAACTATTATACATGCAAGTGTGTCTGTCCGTGCATATGTGAGCATTATAACCCAAACATGCAACAGGCTCAGTTGTTGAAATAGGACATATAGTCTTTACCGTAAAATTGCAGATCTTTATTGAATTTGAGATCACTTCGTCTACAGGAAGAGGTATTTTCAAGAATACATATATGTTGTTATTAATCCAAATCTGCTGGCCAAGTCATTGAACTTCTCCAGAAAATATAAATAATAAGGGATTTGCAAAAAGTTCCTCGATAGTAAAATCCTGTAGAATATGTGCGGGAGAGAACTGACCAGTTTTACTCTTCTTCCAAATTTGGTAGGCTTTATACCCATCTAAGGCATAAAATTGTCTTAGCACAAGGTTTCCGTATGCTGAGGCATTTGATATACTTGCTGGCAAAAGAGAAAGTACTGTCCTCAGACCCCCTACTGTCTTTGAAGTGAGGCCGGTCTACCCGCATGGAGAGGAAGGTGAATGATGCGTCTCTAACTGCCTCTCCTCAGCTAACATGCAATAACTCCTCGATAGGTGTCGACTGTTAAAAGGGGAGAACACTCCGCTGAATCGAACTTCTTTAGGGCGTTAAGATTCGGCATCGCAGAAATCTCATACCCCGAACTAATTTACCGTGGGTCGCATTATTGAGGGGTAAATCTAGAAAAAACCATATTTGAGTGGTCATTGAAGTGAATTGTAAGTCTCAGTCGGTCCTTCGCAAGGTGGGCGTTTCCTTGTTTACAGGTGACTTTCTATAAAATCGACCATAGTGAACGCATGTACCTGCCTATGGCGGGGAGGGCGAAGCTGGATCTCCTTGGTTGGATTGCACCTGACTGAGCATTTCACTGATTGGCTTCCTCGAAGATTGGAATCCAACTTACTTACCGAATTGTGCTTCCACCCTTCCGATTTCCGTTCTGGGGGCCGAGGTGTTGATATCAGTCTTGTCGGACTCCTGCGCATGGGGTCCTTCTGTTTTACAAGCGAGTTTCTATAAAATCGCCAGTGGGTGCGGCATGTACCCACTTCGGTGGGGAGGGCCAAACCGTGTCGCCATGGCAGGATTGCAGCCGACAAAGCATTCTTACTTCTGATCTCTCAGTTCGAGATGACGATAGTAGGGCCGGTAGGCTGGAGTTTAGTCTTGGCACCTATTTTTTTTACCTTTTTTTTTGTCTTGGCGTATTTTCTTGGAGCTCTGAATCGCCAATTTGGCTCTAGAAGCTTCAGAAAAATCATGGTATGCTTATAACCGAGAGCAGATGCTCTGCGCGGGATCAGCTAGTATATAGAATGCTACTACTTTTAAGTGCCCTTATGAGTATGTATATACAATCGAACCTCTATACTATATTGAACTCGGACATTCCTGGGAAAAATTTATATATAAATCGATATATAGGGTGTCCACATATATCTTGATCCTATATCTTATTTCTAAACCTTTAGAGATAGACGTATAGTTCCAATTGAAAAAAAATGCTTTACATGAAGGGAAGAATTACATTTTATGTTTTATGAGCCATTAAATAAATTTCTAAATAAGTTACGAATTCTAACTTTTTATGCTGTCCCCTGGTCATATCAGTCATATTTATTAAAATATTTTTGACACTCTAACATTTCAAACAAAAAAAGTCCCACTCTTCTGCGACAAAAACTGAGCGAGTTATGGAGCTTTGAATTTCATGACTTTTAACCAATCAACGGCCTCGTCGACCAAGTGCTGCGCATTGATTGGTGGATCGTCTTCAAGACGGCTATTGAAATGGTGTAAAGTGATCTAAGTCAGCGATATTCAAAGCTCCATAACTCAGTCAGTTTTAGGCGCTGAAGAGTGGGACTTTTTTCTGTTTAAAATGTTAGAGTGTCAAGGATATTTGACTAAATGTGATTGATAGGACCGGGGGACCGTATAAAAAGTTAGAATTCGTAACTTTTTCAGGAATATATTTATTCACTCAAAAAACATATATTATAATTCTTCTCTTCATTTAAAACATTTTTCAAATTGGAACTATATGTCTATCTCTAACGGTTTAGAAATTAGCTTTTGGACCACGATAAGTGTGCACACTCTGTATATCTGCACTCTTCCAAAGATAATTTTTACATATAACTGGATTGAACAGATAAATATTTATTTAATATCTTTAATATACTCCATATTTAATATCTGGTCTGAATTTTTGGCACAATAAAAGGTAATGTTAATTTTTAAGCTGCATTTCAACCCTTGAGAAACACTTTTTGTAGCACTAAAAATATAAAGAGTAAAATGAAATTAATAATTCAAACAAATTCAAAAAATATTACAAAATTATTACAATGTTTTAGTAGCGCGCAATATGCCGCTGCATAAAAAGCAAAGGAAGACAAAAAATATTCTGAATAGGCATAAAGACAAAAAAGTTCAACCTGAAAAAAACTATAGCAAACGAACAAAGAATCCATTCCAATATACTTTCTCAAGGGTTACATGCTCGGCATAGAATAGGTTCTTTGTTCGTTTGCTACGGTTTTTCAGGTTTAATTTCTTTGTCTTTATTCTTATTTGGATTGTTTATTGTAGTACTACTCGTTTCTGAACTGATGAGCCGTCCATGAAGACAATGTCTCACTTTTTCCTGATATTAATGCATTTAAGGCTGTGTTGGAGTGGAAGATACTCTTTCAAGGAATTTGTATTTGGAATTTGGAAAGGATTTTCAAATATTTACCCCTCTGCCGTCGGAAGTTTCGTAGTTCTCACACGACAGTCCGGCTACGCAAGGGCAATTGATGTCGTATTTTCCATCATACAAAATTTCATCCAGGCCTCCGGGTAGACACATTTCATCTGTAATGAAGAGAATAAGTGACCTATGTGCTTATTTACATAGGCTGTCCAAACAAATGTCAGTGGCGTTCGTATTTTCGAACCGGCAAGGAGGCTGAAGCGCAGTTCAACTCATTTTGTAAACAAGAGAGCGCAAAACCTTTTTCAGTCACTAGTCAACATTCAGAAACTGTGCGAATGACAAGTGCTGACTTTTAGACTCCAAGTATTTCGAATTGCGATATGAATATCTGCAAATCCTAATCTTATACCATGAGATTTCTGGTTCTTCCCAACGTTAAAGAAAGTATTAAGCGGTTAGCAACTTGCAGCGGATACTAAGGTCCTGATTGCCGTACAGTCTTTCTTTAAAAGCGTACCCAAAGTAGAATTTAGGAACGCATAACGTAAATGATGCCTAATAATATAAACCCAGTAATATTTTGAATCCATGGCGGCCCATGAATCTAGTGGCCGGGGCATCAATATCCCCCTTGCCCCCCACGCCACTGTTATGACCTAATGAGCCAAATGGAAAACGAACGACATTGAATTTCCAAACTTTTCGACAACAACAGTCCAATTCGCACTGACGGCGGGTTTTGGAGCGAGGCGCTCCAAATGGTGTGGAGCGCAGCGCTCGTGAATGTCCAGTTTTAGAAGTCTCTTTTAAGTAGCTTTCGGATATCACTTTGTTCATATGCCTAAAATTAGATTTGATTATTTTATGTTTAAAGTTTTATCAGTTCCAACATTTAAAAAAATGCTCAGCAAAAAGTAATAAATAGTATTTTTATCAAACATTTAGAGGTCAAAGCAAAAATCGCAAAAACTTGAAGCGCTGATATAAATACTCTAAGTAAATTGGAATTTTAATCACTTTCGTAATATATTTCAATTTTGAATGAATTAGAATTTTCTTTCTTTTGATATTTATTGAGTCTTAATTTTCTAATATTATTTTTTTCCAGCGCCTCTCTCCTTTAAGCATTTTGCTTTGACCTCCAAATTTTTGATAAAAATTATTTTCTACATTTTAGTACATTAATAAAAACGTGCATTCCAGAATTTTTTTATTTTCATTATTTTCTGCTTTTTAGTCCTAAATATATTTCATAATCCACTTTTATAATTATTATTGAATCTTCTTATAAATTTTTCTGGAATCCACATCCAGATGTACCCTCTGGTATTGAATCAAATCTAAAGAAAAGCGATTAATTAAAAATTAAGTTCTGAAAATATTAAGTTATTGTATTGTCACATAATCTGCGGAATTTCGTAACTTGTAGCACATTAGGAAATGAATGAAAAATTGATTACTATATTCCGTCTTTACAAACATGAAACAAATCAACTTAAATAAAAGCACGCGTAAATACATTTTCAATTGAGTGTAATTGGCGACAGTTATGCAAAAAGAAACCAACTCCAAAGTAGACATCTTGAGATATAGATATTTTCTCAAAACAGTATGGAGAAAATATTCTTTGCGGCATTTTTCAAAATTCATTCTTGCATTAATAATAGTCTTGTACACAACAAATTACAGTTGTTTTAATTTTATACCGCACATTAAACACATTCATCGCTACGGATGAGATATCTCGTCCCAGGAATCTTCGCTGCGCTCTAGAATTTGACTTGTATAACAGATTTATTAAGTTAAACATATTAATAGATGTCCGCAGAATACGTTCACATCTTTCTTTTATGATTTAATAAATTGTCTAGAGAGAGCACGGTTATTTTTTGTCTTTCTTGGAGCTTGCATCTAAATGGCCCATAGCGATGAAAGTGTTAAATACAGTTCTCAATAGTGAACCCTAATCAACAAAATACCTTGGCATAACTGCATCCCGAATACTTCAAACAAACATTAAACCATGAGCGCAGGTTCACATTTAAAATTTAAAAAGGATGCAGAAACTTTTGCTTCAACAAAAATTAGATATAAGAAAGAATTCAGGCATTCATTCAATTTCAGTGCAGATTTTGGTAGAATTTTTCAGAAAGGAGAAATTAGATGGTTATAAAAGTATTTGCCCATGGCTGCTACTTACATTTCTGTCGATAGGGCACACAGTTGTATTCACCCTCCCTGAAAGCCTTCTTCGCGCAGCAGTGGGTGAGTGGACAATCTAACTGCGAGTTACAGGCCGACTGTGGAAAGAAAAGAAATCATTAAAACAAATTCACTACACGAACTCGAATTGAATCAAACAGATTAAAGCAGAACACGCAACCTCCCAGTTAATCCTTTATAAGGCCCGTGGTAAGTATACTTCCCACCAACTCCATCAATTTTTAAAAGCATTTTTTAAGGTTGGCATAAGTTCTTCAAAATTTTTAAATTAAATTAATTAATTAATTTTTAAGTTAAATTTTTCGGTGAAACAAAAACCTTGATGTTCCGATTTCTTTTCTCAAGAATGTCTGGACTCGATAATTAATTATTAATTAGCAAAAATAATTAACAAAAATTAATGTCTTCGAATAGGCTAAGTGAATTTCTTTTCTTAAAGGAATCTCAATCCCAAAGCCATTTTACTATAACACTAATAGAAAAAATGGCCCTTTAAAGGATTAAGCTTTTAAGTGCAGTGAAACCTCTCTAGTACGTCTATCGTTAGAATGTCATTATCATCAACAGGTCGTCCTGTCATGGTCCAGATTCATTCCTAGTCATTTCAGTGCCAAATAAATAAAACATAAGAAAGGAGCAGTTCGGGTCCGCGCCGTAGATTTTTCGTAAAAACGTCGGGATAAAATCATAAAACAAGTGTTCCGTATTAATATGTAATTTAATTATTAATCTCAGCTACCACAGACCTTTGCTACATGCGATAAACTTGGGATTTATCTATTCTGTAGCCATTATACTACTCTGCGTAAATATTGCATTAAAGGGATTAATAATAAAATTACATATTAATACGAAATATTTGTTTTATGATTTTATCCCGACGTTTCCACGAAAAATCTACAGCACGGACGAGAACTGCGCCTTTCTTATGTTTTATTTAGAGTAGCTTTTGAGGGCGCCATCTGTTGACACTATATAGAACTACATTTCGCGTATGCGCAGTAAAACATTATTTACTGCAAATGCTCATATTTCCCGTAATATTCAAATTTTTGAATTCAATTTTTAATACAATGTTTCTTTTACGTATTGTCAAGTATTCTGTAAGTTTCGTACAATTCGAAAGAAAACTCTGCATGTTATAATAAGAAAACAGGCGGAGTTTGAAATTTTCAATTTAATACCGATTTTTATTTATATTCTGATAAGTATTTTTACTGTCTCACTTTGGTTCCTAGTAATACTCCTCAAGCTCATTAAAATGACACCAGAATCAACGTCCTGGCTAAACGCGCTTCCACGCTACACTTATTTATAACCTTACGTAAAGCTAATTCATAACAATCACGCGCATGCGCCCACACTGGTACGATTACGTCACAGGCAAAACAAATACTATGCGACAAACTCTTACAGATATGATCTATCCGTTGTGGAGTCAACGATTCTTTTCAAATTATTAGTCTCGTAGTTATTAGCGATTCAAATCTGACGAAATTTTGTCACACAAGAAAGTTCGACCGACTAGCACTGTGACGAGCGGAAAGACGTTTTCACGTCAAAAAAAATTCTTATAGCGTTGCAAGTATTCGATATTGTGTGTCCTTCCCTGATGTTCCAACTCGTCGATCTTTCCTTTTTGAGATTAAATAAAAACGTTTGCATTCTTCTCTCCCCCCTCTAACAGAGTTAAACAAAGGGCAGGTTCTTCTATCAGCCATACTAGATGGCAGTGGCTGGTGATAATTCAGAACCAGCACAACTTTTGATGATTACGTGAATTTAATCGCAACTCAAATGTGCAAATTGATTGACGATACTTTGCCTGATAAAATCAGCGAGAATGATGTAGCGTAATAAGACGTGTGTAAGGGGGTATTAAGGTCACGGGCGGCCATGGGAAAAAGATTCGTGTTTTTATCCCTCTTTTAAATGCATATTTGAATCTTCGAAAAATAATCGTCGAATTCCAATTTAAATTATGTATTTAATTGATCAGTATATATGGGTATTCAGGAAATTCAACTATCTTACAATTCAATATTACTGTTGGAAGATTCAAGTTTAAAGAATTTCAGTTCGTGTAGAAACCTCATCATTTGTTTTTCATAGAGAACAAAAGAAATGAAGCTGATGCAATGCCTATATCTTTCTGAATCTTAACGGTAATCAGCTGGAATTTTTTATATAACTGCCCTATATGTCTGGCTTCCTAATTATAAAAGAAAAATTATGCTATGTTTCGCACACGCGCAGTTAAAAATTATTTATTACAAATACGCATATTTCCTTGACTATTCCAAATACGTACTTCAAATTATAATACAAGTGTGCGGTCTCGAGAAGCCGCCAAATTCCCATGAGACGAGGGACCAGACCCCCCAACGAGCTAGCTGAAAGCGAACGGAGAAAGGAAGCCGATGTCGTAAAATCAATCCTAATTACATAACCCGAAGGGCTTTTTGAAAGGACTGTGCCGACTGGCCGTTGGGACAGATGACCCAAGTTGACGAGAAGGAACGCATTACGTTGTGGCTTTTGCCAATGACGAAGCGGGAAGAGGAGCAGATATTTGGGGTTGGTGAAGCTGTTTCATCACCCAACAAATCATAAAAACTTAACCTTTCGGCCACGCCTCGGAGGGCAGGGTCAAAGGTGTTCTTAAGCTGGAATTCGGGACGGAAGAAGGGGAGATCGTTTTCGGATTCGAAGAGATTCGATTCGGAGTCGAGATTCGAGATTGAATTCTCGTGATCGAGAATTCTGAAGGCAGCTCTCAGCCCGAGACGCTGTTCTTGTTCGGGCCTAGTCCCGTGAAACCGTTAAGCCAACCCTTGGCTGAATAAGCTCTTAGAGAGCTGGAAAGCAACTGAGGAATTCTTCGGAATTTGTCTCGAAAGTGAACGTGCAATACTTCATTGCCATTTACCTCCTTCGGTAACCGATATAACTCTTCGGTAGTTATATGCAAATATTTTGAGCGGTCTAATCCCTCAAATCACTTTTCCGGCCATCGGACATTGTACTCGCCTTGAGTAGAACTTTATGGAACTTTTCAGTTACGTACGAGTAGATTCACAGCAAATCTGCGATTGATTCCAGATTGAACTCTGACTTTGTTTTACGCTATCTCATCCTGAGTTAGGCATAATTTATGGTTGATATTAATTTGTATAGTCTTGTAAATAATCCAGTAACCAAGAAGCTTTAATTAAAATTAATATCTTGATATTGCTGTGTCTGGTGAAATCTTTTCATAACTCAGTATCACTGGGCTAAGACCCTACACAAGGCTTCGCTAACATACCCTATTAGCACAAGATATTCTACGATATCTCCATGATGTTGCTATGATATTCCGAATGCCGCAAAACATCGTAAAGATATCGTATAAATATTGTTGTGCATCTTGTGCTAATAGGGCATTGTCACGTATTCTATAAGCTTTGTGTAATTTGATTGACAATTCTGCTTGTTATGAGCAAAAAATATGCTGGAAAATTAGGGATTTTTTAAAGAAAACTTTAAATCTTCCCGAAAATACGTTCTATTTTTATAAAAACGCGTGAAAGCATTGCGAACAGTAAAAGAAAACCATTGATGAAAGTTACAAATCATTATGAGCTTTCTGTGAAACGGGATGAGTCGAAATCCTTTTTCGTCTTCATCAATTTCTGGTCGCCCGCTAAATGCCCTCTTGACCGAATCTTCATTGAAAAATCTAAGCTCCGACTACTGTTTGTGCCATGATTCTCCGCAACTGATTGTCAACCTTGGTATTCATATTAACTCCAAATGTTTCGCATCTTACGAATGTTGCTTAACTTTTGGACACCAGTTTAGGTATTCGAAAGCGTTCCGGTTCGTTCCGGCACATTCTCTCCCTGACATTGCTTTGGATTTTTCAAACCACAAGCACGTGGATTTTCAAGTCATTGCTGCTGTAAAAATGCCTCAATGACTTCAGTACTACCAGAATCTTTTAGAATCTATTAAGAATATTTCTGAATTTATTAAACATCTTATATAAACATGAGATCGCATATTCCTACTAGATGTGGAAAAAAATTCATAAATATTCCTTATTGGTTGCGAAAAATTGAGTATTTTCTTCCTCTTTGAAATTTCAAAAAATTGAGATAGGTGCTGTTGCTTGCTAAGCGACGAGATATTCTTCAAGATACGTAGAACAAAATTGCTCCAAGAACTCAAAAAGGTTGACTTGAACCACTCCAGAAAGTCTCAGAAAAATTAATTCAAATTGACATTCAATTCAATTCCTCTAATTTAATAATGTTCTTTTTATCATACCAAGATCTATCTCAAATCGATTTTGATTAATTAAACATTTGATCTCAATTAAAGAATATATTTATTTAAATGTTTTAAATTTGTTTATCTAAATAGTAGAAGTGCTCTGTTCCGTTAATAGTTCAGTGCATATACTGAGCCAAGATTCTTTTAATTAAAACTAAATCGAAACGAAATCTGGCGATGCATTATTAAAAGGTTTTTATTCGCTGTATTCTGAGCTTTATAATTATTCATTTATATGGGATGAAATTTATGTTATGATGAAAAAATGTAACAATGATTTTTCTAAAGGGGATTTAGTGGTATCCACTGATTGCATTGAATTATTTATAACAAATATGCAGAATAAATGCTGTTATTTCGATTTCTACGAAAGATTGATAATGGAAGAAAAATAAGTATCTAAGCAGATTTTAATAAAAATTCTATGCGGAAAAATGATCCCATGATACAGTGAACCAGACATTTTCCCAAGAAATTTTCAGTTTGGAAACCGAATTTTTTAAAAAGAATAAAAATTTAAATAAATAAAAATGAAACTTTCGAACAGCCGACAAAGAAAGTTGAAAAATCGCTGGAAGATTTTTGTTAAAAATATAAAATATTCATGTATTTATGAACATGATTTTGAACCTATTTGTAAAAAAAGAACATTTTTTCTATTAATTATTCATTTCTTGTTTTATTATTTCAGTTTGATCAAAAACTCTTAACTTCATAAAAACTGAAAATTTAAATTTTCTTCTTAAATTTTGTAATAAATGACTAAAATGCTTATTCATACAGCCTCTCTATATTAAATGTATCAATTAAACTGTAAACTTACCACATATCCAACAACGAACAGCAACAATAAACATTCAAGCATCATTTTAGTACACATGTTTTTTCCTTGTTCAAAATATTATCTCAAAAAATGATTCTTACTGAGCTCTGTTACTCTGTCAGACCTTTTTATACTTGCCAAAAGTTCAATGAAGCACGTAGTTTATTTATTTATTTATTATTTTTTGCGCATATTTTTTATGTGATTGCATGCAAAGAATAAAATTTCACATTTTGTTGGGAAAAAAACATCATAAATTCCTTAAAAATCTCCATAAATAATGGAACACATGAGTTGGACACCACAGAGGCAAGACTTGCATTATTATTGAAATTAAATTTACTGTTGTCAATCGTGACATCAGGCAGATAGGTCGTTGGGATTTAAAGTACGCAAATGTAAAATTGTTTCTTTTTGAGCAACGATATTTTGAATCCTTCTCATCTTCTAGAATTTGATTTTATAATGAAAGATACGAGTCGTTTGTTATGAGAGATGAATAGGTCGAGTGCTATTGTTTTTGCCCTCTTCGTAGGTATTGTGCGATGTTCTATTGAATTGCACGTGTGTCACATGCAATAGATTGCCTTTCACATTGAATATTTAGATGTTATGAACTCTGTTCCATTACAAATGTGTTTTCAGTATCAGGGGAAATGTTCGTTTTCTTGTCTGTTATGCATGAGATAATGAAGCGTTCCTCGAACTTCAGTTTGAGAAAGTTAAGCTGTATTTTTTTAACATAATATTGTTTACGGGCTGGATACTATCTGTAAAATGCAACATGCGTCATGAGTAAAGTGACTATCAGGAATAGCACTAGAGTTTGCCTGACGGGTGGGGTGGCCCGACGGGGAGGCACTGTCTCCCCGACAGGGGGCACGGCATGCTGTATGGCGGGACGAGTATAATGAAATTGGTCTCAAATTTTCTCCAGACCATTATTTATCAACTACAGTTGAATAAGCCATACAAAAATTTTCTCGGATGGGATACAAAATTTTTCCCCGGTGGAGGGGGCTGCCCCCCGTTCCCCCCTCTGGCGCCACCCCTGGTGACTATACGTCCCGTTTTGAACGGGAAAGGCCCCTTTTTTAGGTTGCTTGTCCCGTTGTCCCCGAGCACAGCTTCGGGACGCCTAAATGTCCCGTTTTCAGAAACCTAGGCAACAAAAGGCTAGAAACAGAAAACCCAAGGTGATAATTTCAGGAAAAGGTGCGAAAATAAATCCGACGGTAGCGGTCCTGTGATGACGGAGCAGGCGCTATACGTCTCACACGTATGTGCTAGCTAGCACATATTTCTAACTTTTTCACACCGCACAAACGGGAGAATTGCGCGGAATTGTTCACACTGTTACACAAATAATTTTAATCATATACACTTTCGTATAATTATTGAATATATTCTATGTCTATCCGGAACCAATGGAACTGATAAGGGTCTTTTATCTTCTGAATAAGTTGTGGACGAGCGAAAAAAACACAGTTGTAATTCGCAATTCTTAAAGCAATGTTAATTACCAAAGTAAATTTTAAGAAGTCCTGCCAATAATTTTATTCTTATTTGAAGTCAACACCAAATATACTGAAGCAAAATTTTTTCAAAAAAATTCAAGATCTCATGAATATTTATTTTCATAAGTTCATTCCTGTTCTTTTTAAATATAAATTTAAATTGAAAAAATATGCATTTTCTTAAATACACGTACTATTACCTAAAAATCAGTAGATGTCCCGTTTTGAGGAAAAAAATAAATGGCCATTTTAGTCATCAGTGATGCAACATGCATTATTTTGCACCGTTTAAAACGCTCTACAAGGCAGACCGTTGGATCTACAGCTACTAATTACGGCATGTAATTACCTTTTTGGGTAATAGGTACTCACTAAGTAAGGATTATTAAAATTTTAATTAGATTTTTAATTAAAAATTAATTGAAATGCTAACGTTTCCCTCAATAACTTTGGAGCATATTATTGTACAAAAACCATTCTTAAACTACATTACAATTTTAAAAATTATTTTTCCAATGATACTAATTTTATTACCGACAGTTTCCCTAATTTTAATAAATTTTTTAAATACTTTATAAGCATATTTTGCAATACTTTTTCATTGTTTTAGTTACTGAGTTTATGCACATGCTACATTTCTCAATACTAAGAAACAAATTGTTATCCATGCACCGCTGACACAAATTATCAAGATCATTTTGCAAAGGAACAGCATATATATTTAATCGTATCAGCCTAAACAATTTCAAATCATAAGCAAACAAAACATATGCAGAAAAATTTAAAATATAACAAGGTCATTATTAAATAAAATAAAGAGTAAGGTTTCAACATTAGAGTCTTATGATACTCCTGGAGTCTTCGTAAATTTATCAGAAAAGACATTATTAAAATAAACATTTGGTGTTCGATCACTTAAGAAGAATACCAATGAGTAAGATTAATAAGAAAACCAACATTATTCAGTTTCTTTAAACAGTGGCGTAACTAGGGTGGGGCAAGTAGGGCACGTGCCCTGGGTGCAATCACAAGGGGGCGCAAAATTAAGGAATCAGTTGGTTTCATTTAAAAGAAAAGTGGGATTTTTTAAAGCTCTTATTCCCATGAATCTTAAAAATTGAAATGGTTACACGAAAGTGTGGGAAAAGCTTATTACAAGAAGAAAAAGAGTTTGATTTGTAAAAGATAAAACTGAATAAAGAACAAGAAAAAGAGTTTGAGCTTGAAAAAACGAATAAAAAAAACTAGAACAATAATTAGAATTGGAAAAGATAAAGCCGAAACAACATCAAGAATTTGAGTTACAAAAGTTGAAAATTAATAGTGAATTGGAATTGGCGAGAATGCAAACACAAACTTAAAACCAAGGTGTGATTTATCAACAAATTCCCGAAACTAGCAATGCGAAGAAAAAATTCACTTTGCCTAAGTTATAATTCAGACAGTTTGACAATGATTTAAAAGATTGGTTACCTTTTCGGAGCCAATTTGAACATATTGACAAAGATGATGATATTGCTCCTGAAAACAAATTCCAATATTTGGTGCAAGCCACTGTCGTCGGTTCAAGAGCAAGAGAGGTAGTGGAAAGTATCCCACAACAGGAGAAAATTATGCATTATTATTATGTTTGTTGACAGAAGAGAAGACCTTTTGGTGGAAGTTTATGTCAGAGAATTATTGAAATTAATAATTCCTGTGCAATCTAACCAAAAATTATCGCCATCATTCCTTTACGATAAACTGGAATCTTATTTGCAAGCTATTGAAACTCTGGGAATTACAACAGA
Organism: Araneus ventricosus; assembly: GCA_013235015.1. Lineage (NCBI taxonomy): Eukaryota > Metazoa > Arthropoda > Arachnida > Araneae > Araneidae > Araneus > Araneus ventricosus. Next base: position 9,200 of record BGPR01012918.1, on the reverse strand, counting down.
TAAATGCGCATCTATTCTCTATCCTATGGTCGAATCATGTTTCGACGAGGAATTTCTAAAAGCTTGAAATAGATGTCCTGCTTCTAGTTCGGCAAATGATGCAAAGGAACGGTTGGAGAATTTGTTGTTATTCCTCAAGGGCGAAGTAGGAGAGGAAAGAATATCTTTGGCGATGTCCGGATTTGGTTTAACAAAAGAAGAAGATGTGAAGATGCCCAGGAAAAAGAAATATAACCTGGAAACTCAAAGGAGCAAAATTCCAACTGCATCCTCCAAAGCACCTGAAATAAAGAAACCAAAATGCATATTTTGTGACGGCAAGCATGCCAGTTCTGATTGTTTCAATGTTCAAAAATTAACTCTGGAAAAAAAAAAAGGTAAGGGACAAGAATTGTTGTTTCGCATGACTTCTTCCTGGTCATTCAATTAGAAAATATAGGAAGTTTTTAAAATGTCCTGTTTGTATTAAAAAACACGTAACTCTGATGTGTGATCAACTTCAGGCTCTCAAGATTACAAACCAGAAAAAGGAAGAAAATTCTTCACGAAACGATGTGAACTTGTCAAATGTAAATACAAACCCAAAAGTGTTTCTTCAAACTTATAAAGCTAAGCTTCTTTCCAGTGATAATGAGAAAACAGTGCTGTGTGATATCGGTTCATAAAAGTTGTACATTTTAAAGAATATTGCAGAGGAGATGAAATATCCCATTAGTCGACAAGAGACAATAAAGGATTCCTTGTTTGGTGGTGTTTCTATTAAGGAATGCAAGCATAACTGCTAGAGAATAAAATTGAAGCAACTAAATAGGAATTTCAACTGCAATTTTGAAGTTTTAGATTAAGCTGTTATATGTGAAAATGTACTATCTGTGAGTGAAGGCCCTTGGTTGGATGAGTTGAAAGACTTGGGTGTTGCCTTAACTGATACCAACGTCTCTTGTGAACCTATACAAGTCCTCATTGGAACAGATATTATGGTTAGGCTTCTGACAGCTGTCTGGAAGCTGTAATTTCTGATCTTTGGAGACTAGATTCTATTAGAATCAAAGATCCTATGGAGAAAATGTCAAAACATAAGATAGACCTAAAAACTAAAGAACACTTAAAAGAAACAGTGAAATTCAATCAAGACAACTGTTACGAAGTTTGTTTGCAATGGGCTGATGATAGTTCTCCATTACCTGGTAACTTCAACCTTGCCAAGAAAAGGCTTGAAGTGACCACGGAAAAGCTCTTGTCTCGCAACTTATATAACAAATATGAAAAGGTTTTTCAGGAATGGCTTGATGAAGGACTCATTGAAGAAGTTCCGCCAAATGAAGTAGCTTTGTATGGGAATTACTTACCTCATCGACCTGTAATTAAAGAAAGTTGGAGTACAATTCCCATTCTGACGCATCAGCCAAGTTTCTCTTCAGCCACCCCTCTTTAAGCTAGTGTTTACAGTGTGGGCCAAATCTTATTGAACTGATTTGGCGAGATTCAGAGTGAAGAAATTTGGCGTCACTGCAGATATTAGAAAGGGATTTTTGCAAATAAGTGTCTCTAAAGAGGACAGAGACTACCTACGTTTTCTTTGGTGGAAGGATTTAGAAGAAAAGAAACTTAAAGTTTCGTCATACAAGAGTTGTTTTTGGACTTAAGAGCAGCCCTTTTCTACTTGCTTCAGTTAAAGAATACCATATTGAAGCTAGCAAAAATTTTTACTGTGAATTTAAGAATATACTAAAACAAAGCTTCTATGCTGGTAATGTTATAGCTAGTTTGGACAGTTAAGAGGATCTAAACAATTTTATTTCCAAATATACTCATTTGATATTGCAAGGTGGTTTTGAACTCAGAGACTGGGAAAGCACAGGATGAAAAACTGAACATGGTTGGGAAACTCCTGTTTTAGGGATGAATTGGAACCGCCAATTGTATTCTCTGAGGGTTAATATGAGCTGGATGAATGAATTAAGCCTTGAGAAGTTAACGAAGAGAATAATGATGTCAGCTCATAAAGTTTTTGATCCAATTGGGTTCACCGCCCCAGTTATGCTTTGCCCCAAGTTAATATTACAAAAGCTCTGGAAAAAGTCCATAGGATGGGATACGGAAATTACGGGCAATCTGAGAAAGGGATTCTTACAGTGGTTTCAAGAAGAACTAAGAATCCTCGAAGAAATTCATTTTCCAGATAGACAGAAGAAAATGTTACAGAAGAAAATTTGAAGCACTGCACAATTCATACTTTTTGTGACGCAAGAAAGGAGGCGTAGGCTGATGTGGTATTTTTGAGATTAGAAAATGAAGGTTCTGTTAAACTGTCCCTTCTTGCTACTGAATCTAGAACAGCTTCCTTAAGAGGTGGTACATTACCACGCATAGCACTTTTAGCTGCCTTGAGGTATCCGACTGTGTTCGGAGACATTTTTTTGAAAAATAACTCATATATATATATATATATATATATAAATTTAGGCTTTCAAAATAATATTTTTAAAAGAAACTGAGAAATTTGAAGAAAAATGACTAAAATATTTGTCTTACGTTAACAGCCATAGACAAAACCATATTCTAAATATATATAAATTCTTGTAGGAGTACATTTTTATGACAGTCATCTGTGTTATGCTCTAAAATATTTCTTGTACTTCAAAGTAGTTTTGAGATATAGCTGAACATAGTTACTAAAATGGGAATTTTTCATAAAAAATACTTTTCGTTTATATTTAAGCACTTAAAAATAATATTTGATTTTAAAATTGACCTTAGTTTTTAGAGGAAAACATCAAACGTATTACAGAAAACAATCTCATTTAATCACCATTTAAACTTTTCATGCAACATAAAATAATGCTTACAGTTCGGTAATAAAACAGCTGTAACTCCATTTGTAATTCACGTAGAGTAAAAAGCGAGACAGTTTTAGAAAGCTGATTAAATTAGCTACAAAATTAAGTCATAAAATTTTTTTGATAATTTCATCAAAAACGACGATTAATAGGAGCAAGACTAATAAATTCAGTTATTGAAGCATTAAATTGGAAGGAAGTAAAATGCAACTACTGGAGCGATTCTACTTTTGTACTCGCATAGATATCTAGAGGGGAAAATTGGTCAGTATTCGTCCGAAATCGAGTACAGGAGATAGAAAACTGACTTCTCCTTTAGTATGGAGTCATGTAGTTGGTGAACTAAATCCCGCAGACTTGCTATCTAGAGGCTGCACAGCAACACAATTTATGTCACTTAGATGGTGGGAGAGACCACAATGGTTAACAGAACCTGTCCCGACTTTTGGCATCATGGGAATATTTTGTGTGAAAACATTAATGAAGACGAGATAGAAAAGGAAAAGTTAAAATCTACAAAATCGTTGGCTAACACTGAAAATATTATCCACTGCAATAGAATCTATTCGTTCTTCTCCAAATACCAACAAATAGTACGTTTAGTACGTTGATGTTACGATTTAAAAATAATTGTCTCTGCACAGAAAAAGAAAGAACGCGAGGAGAACTCACTCCTTTTGAATTACAAAAAGCCGAGTTGAAATTAGTGATGATGATTCCACAGGAAGCTTTCGAAGGAGAAGATGACAAAAAAATTAAAGGTTTGGCTGTTTTTGTAGACGAGGATAAAATCTTACGTGTAAAGACACAAATCGTTAATAGAAGAGAAAAAAAAGAATTCAGAAAGTCAATGCTTCTACCCTCAAAAATCACAAAGGCGCACTGAAGTTCATAGAACATTATCATAAGAAGAATTTACATTGTGGTCTTCAAATTTTGCAAAATACATTAAGGGAAAAATCTTGGATTTTCAATGGGTGAAAAGCAATACGCAAGATAGTATCAAAGTGTGTAATTTACAAGCGATTCTCCTCAAAGAGGCTAGAAGTTGATTCTGGTCCATTACCTGAAAATCGTGTTCGAGATGCTGCTTCCAAATCACAGGAGTAGATGCAGCAGGAAAGATGATGAGGTTTCTTGCACAAATTGATATTTTTTAAGTTTGAATCTTCGAATAGTAATCGTCGAACTGTACTTTAAATTACGTATTTAACTCATAAGTATACGTGAGTATTCAGGATATTCAATTTTCATAAAATTCAATATTATTGTTTGGAGATTCAAGTTAAAAAAATATCAGTTTGTGCATGAACCCTCATCATTTAGCTTCTCTTGGAGTGTACTGAAATTCCCCAAGGTGCCATGCCGATATCTTTATGAATACTAATGGTATTTAACTGGAATTTTTATATAAATTGACCTATATCTCTAATTCTAAAGATATGAAAGAAGAATTACGCTACGTTTCGCACATGCGCAGTAAAAAATTATTTACTACAAATGCTTATATTTTCTGTAATATTATAATTTTTTTATTCAAATTTTAATACAATGCGTCTGTTACATATTGTCATGTATTCTGAAAGTTTCGTACAATTTGGTTGAAAACTCTGCATGTTATAAAAAAAAACATGGGGAAAATTTTGGGATTTTTTAAGAAAACCTTTATATCTTCCCGAATATTTGTACTATGTTTACGAAAATGCATGTAAATATTATGCACATTAAACCATAACCATTGATAAAAGTCAAACTCCATTTTCGCCTTCATCCCTTTCTGGTGGCCCTCCTAATTGCCCTGTGACCGAATCTTCACTGTAAAATGTGAATTATGACGATAGTATGTCCCACGATTCTCCGCAACTGATTGCGAACCATATTAACTCCAATTTTTTCGCATCTTAAGGATTGTGCTTAACTTTTGGAAGTGAGTGTATAAAAGAAAGGAGTACACCGGATATTGATGATATAGACCATAAAAGTCTAAATCGAAGGCTAAAATACAGGAAAAATTTAAAAAAGGACATACGGAACAGATTTAGAAACGGATATCTGGGACTTGTCGTACAAAGAACAAAATGTAGAGATACTCGTAAACTTGCGGTTGGAGATATTGTGTTAGTTGGCGCAGACAATTGCAAAAGAATCAACTGGCCACTGGGGCGAGTAACAGATATTCCTGGGAAGGACGGGATTGTTCGACTTGTTAAAATAAAAACGTCGCATTTGAAATCACTCGATCCAATTCAACGAGTGCATCTTTTAGAGATTTCATCTGCTAGTGACTTTCTACCGCCAATGAAACTAAATCATACAGTGAGTATAGATTCAGATGACAATGAGACTTTTTCAGAATGTAAAAGGAAAGTATCGAGATCAGGTAGAGAGATAAAAGTTCCTGAGTAATTAAATTTGTAAAAGTTAGATTTGGAATTATTAGTTTGCTTTTCTATTATTATTATTAATCTATTTTTATCAATGTCTCTTTATATTCTGTATTGTTTAGATTTATACCATTTATTATGTGAGATTGTATTTATATTTATTGTTATGTATGTTGATTATGATACATAATCAACAGGTGGGAGGATGTTGGGTTCACACAATTGACAGCACTTGTAAAAAACGCATCGCTGAATTTATATTTTTGTTTTAAGGATTGTGAATCTGACATTTTCCATCCAAGTTTTAGTTCCGATGTAAAAGTTCATGGATAGTGCGTTTTGTAAATAAAGGTCTATTTTCAATTTTATAAAATTGGTGTTATATCTTGATTTAAATTACTTTCTGTTGAGTCAGGGACTCAAAAGTATGTTTGTTTAACAATTTTAAATTAACATCTTGAACAGTTTTACATTTTTGAAAGGTGAAACATTAATTAAATTTAGCAGATATTTCGGTGAAATCTTGGTTTGCTCCAACATGGCCATTAAGAGATCGGAAGATATTCGGCTTTTTGTGTTCGCGATATAAAAGGGAATATTTAGATAGTGAGGCTCGCTGCTTGAGTTTAAATGTCGGTGGCAGAATTTTATCTTCTTTTTTACAATCGATAAATACTAGATGCATTACAAATCTCTGCAAAAATGAAATTTTCTCCAAAAAGTATGATTTTGATCGATATGTTTTAAACTACTAAATGAAAGAAAGATGTTACCTTTTTCTAAATATATGAACGCTCCCCTAAGTGCATCGTTTCACAGAGAAAATAGAAAATTCAATGTAACTTAAAAACTACTCTTTCGAATGAGCTGAAATTTTGCATGGGCTTATTAAATAGCCTTCTGCATCGATTACTTTTAAAATTTGGGGGTGTTGTGTTGTCCCTCGAAAATTTTAAAACATGAAATTTAATAAAAAATTTTCCTGTGTTCAAAATTATTTTAAAATCGAAAATATAGGTGCAGAATGTGTATACTACTTCATACTATTACATCAAGCAATTCTAGGTCGATAACTATATTGTTGCCAAATATCTTACTGTAGGTGTATGGTATAAACAGTCCAACACGCAGGATAATGGAGAATGAAGATTTATTTACAAATATGCAGGAGAACACGTAGCACAGGTACAGGAAACAATAGTTCTTGCACAGATTACCAATGTAAACAGACAACAATTCGCAGGTAATAACAGTTCAGCACTTTGTTATCCAACAACACAAACAGTCAGCAAATAACTAGTAACTAGTAGACCATAACTGCACCTTCAATAGCGCTCAGCTCACCAGCTCGCACTGCGGGTAGAACTCCAAAGGCATTCGTGCTCCAAGGCGATCCCAGTCGATAAAGACGCTCCTCTGATCTAAGTGCCGTCCTTAAATATTCTCTCCGACAGGCCGTGACGTCACATGGTGTTTTCTCGTGTATTCCCTTTCCTAGTAGAAATATCGAGAAAAGGGTTGCATTTTCGGGATTCATCTATTTGTCGCCAAATCGCCAAAATGGTCGCCAAGTTTGTCGCCAAAGTCAGGGTGCCATAACTGTCGCTGAAGTCACTCCATGCTTAACCTTGTAAAACTCTCTTCCCAACCATAAGACTCGCATTGCTGGGAAGCGACTTTCCATGTTTGTAACAATATTATACCTCAAGATATCAACAAAAATTCAAAATTTTACTTCAACATTAGAAACTTAAAATTTTATTTGTTTATAATTTCGAAACAAATAAAGTTTGAATGATAAAATTTGGTATCCGAGCATAACTTTTGACTCAGTTTTGAAATCGATTGAAAAAATGGGTGTTTCCATTGGAAATTTTGAAGTTAGTGCAATTATAAATATGTAGACGACCACTTATGTAATTTTTACATATGGAATCGTTTAGTAGATGTTATTTCCTGAAATTTGGTACCTTTTGTTTTAATTTCCGATGAACGATGGCAGAATAATGCCGGTGGTTCGTTTTTTTTTTTCCGCGACTGTACATTTCGTAGTTATTGTTAATCAAGAAAGCCATTATTCTGGGAGAACAAGCTGATGACCAAGTGCGGCTAGTAAAATAATAAATTTGGAAGACCGAAAGATTTAACAAAAGCAATGGAGAAGGAGCTTCTAGACCACGTCCTAATTTTGAGTGCTGGAATGAGCAAACGAACCAAAAGATATTTTTGGGATTCTTTCAATTGTTGAATATTATTCTTAATACAGTATTTTACTCAAAGAATAGAAATCTAAGGTGTTTTTGTTTCATTTGCTTTCAAAGTACGACTTAGGACATAGGTGGTACGACTTAAGACACGGTTTCCTTAGTCGTACCGATGTTACTACTTTAAGATTTATTGACTGCATTCCAAAAGACTATATGTATTTTGAATTTTTTTGTAATAAATAGCTGCAATATTCATAGAAGTTGTGAATAAAGAAAAATTTAGTCCTTCATTAAGTAAAAATAGCAATCTGTAGATTTTTTCCCTTAGGCGGCAAGACTTAAACAACCCTACCCTAAATTTTTGATTTACAAACGGTGCTTGATATTCGTGACTTTATATAACAGAATTAGTTGACTGTAAAACCTTGGAAATTACTGATGACAGTTTCATTTCTCATTTTCAAAATATTGAAAGCTGACTAATGTTAAATCATTGCAAGCAACTCGTTAGTTTTCAGTGATTGAGAAGAAAAAACAGATCGAAACGTGGATCATATTATCAAATTTCTCAATTCCGCTACATTTCTATTTTTCAGCTTCTGCGAATATTTTAATTCTGATTATAGAGTTTTATTACTCTGTGAAGGAATGTTATTTTTAACAGAAGAAGTTGACACTCGATGTTTTAGAGTTTCTCAAAAAATAATTTAATGGAGCTTTGACGTTGAATTATCAAGAAATTTCTAAAAATTTCAGAATAGTTCCTGAGCACATCTTAGACATTTTACGGTACGCTATGCTATGCATTTATGAAGACTATCTCTTTGGGATTTTATAATTTCAGCTGGCAATAGCCAACTATGAAATACCTTGAACGTGCACTCCGATTTGAAGTATTAAGCGTATATCACACGGACAGCTTATCGTGGTCTGTTTCCGTAGGCACGAGGGTAATGCCGCTCGCCAAAAAAGTTTATAGCACGTGACGCATTGAGACAACCAGATCAGATAGGATTTAGGTATCGTGGAAGGCGAACTACGTCACCTCCAAAGTCACATCCGATTGGTTTGAATTTTCGTTGCTGACGATTTTCCGCCACCATCGTGTGCATTTCCAAGCCGGTGGAATACAGTCCACGATTTCAGTCATCTTGTCTGACCGGTCACGTGTTACAAAATTTTTTGGCGAGTAGCGTTACCCTCGTGCCCAAGGGAACAGACCACGATAAGCTGTCCGTTTGATATACGCTTTAAATTTTCAGACAAGGCAAAAATAAAGGATACATCCCATTTTAATAAGTTACAAATTACAATTTGTTTCTTTTCTGATTATAAATGATAATATTTTCCATATATCAAACACTTTTTGGATTTAAATTTACCACACTTACCGGTCGATTATATTGGCTCATTGTTGATATTAAACTGATGTTCAGAAAAATGCAATAATCGATGTGCTGTCAACAAGCAAATAAATATCGTTGAAGCAGTAAGTGGTGATATATTACAATCTGTTAAAATTTTCTCTAAACTAGTTAAAAATTAAAATTTCTGAATTGAAAATTGAGTTTGCTTCGGGGATGGCCTCCGGAAACGATAGAAGTAGGCTATAAAACGTTTTTCTACTGCAGAAATATTTTTTTGCGAGCCCCAAATTTGAATATAAATAATGAAAGGAAGGATAATTATTGATGAATAGTAATTAATTGAAAAATATTGTACCCCTAATAGCACACAAATATCGAGGAATGCCTTCAGTACAACGGCCA
>BGPR01012917.1:25051-43305 GCA_013235015.1 Araneus ventricosus | reverse complement strand
CCTCCCGAACAATACAGGCCGTCCATCCCCATAGAAGTCCATCCGCAAAGCCAGAACGGCTTTAGTTTATTGACGCCAGCTCATTAACTAGTGTTAATTCATCCGTCTGTCCCCACTACAAGGATTATAGTTTCGTCGAACGAGTATCGAACAGCGATATTACAAACCCGCTCTGGTGTCCAACAACCTGATTATCCACATTGATCCCGAGTCAGAGTTCACTAATCCGCATCAATATTACAGAACCTCATGAACCAACTCCTCAGCGTCTGGCCGTATTAAATGATGTAAGAACCATCAACGACGTGAAAACCGCGTTATAGAACGCGCGTATGCGCGCGTGCGCGTGCGCGCGTGCGCGTGCGTGCGCGGCGCAAGCGCGGCGCGGCGCGTCGCCTGCGCGCGCGCAGGCAACGCGCGTGCGCGTGCGCGCGTGCGGCAAAAGTGTGCGCAAAGCGCGCGGTGCGCGTGCGCGTGCGTGCGTGGGGTAAGGCGTGCGCGTGCGCGTGCGCGCGCGCGCGCGTCATCAAGATTTTCTGATTTTCACCAACTTTGCAATCAGACTTCAAACCGTAATTGGGCTCCTGTACCTTTCGATCTTCACTAACCTTCAATGAAACTCAAGAGCAACTCTCTCATGTTATATTTGGTTGCGGAGCTATAAGCGTTTAACTTTACCACGAAAAGCGTCATAATTTTTTCTTTGCCCGACACCTCTTTTGACCACCATTTCAAAAACGTGCATCATTTTGTGAGCATTTTTTTTATCTTTATTTTTCCCATTTTCCTTCCCTAATTTTTGTGGATTAGCGTTTGTTTTGGCGGAAGTCATTTCACTGGTCAATCGTTTGAAGATCTGAATCTCTGACGCGGATGATTCTTTCTTTCCCCTTTCAAATGCAAGATTTTCTAGTGATTGCTAAAAAGACAAAAAACAGTCAAACCTCGTTAGAACAAATACTCAACGAATTGATCTAGAAATTATATGTAACACAGGGTTCATTGTATCTGATTTTTTAAAATATGAGCTACACAAGATTTCTTATATTCCTTAAATACATTTCTGTATTGAACAAATTAATTACACAATTAGTAATGGGCTACAATAAATTAAAAGAAATATTTGTTCTTTAGAAATTAAACTGCGAAATTAATTGCATTTGCATTTATTTCTCTAAAGTCTGAAAATAATTATGGACTTTTCGTTAAAGAGCTTACACTAGGCTTGAAAAAAGGAAATTCTGGTTCACACTACATCCAAATTTGTTATAAGAACCCAATAATAAAATCTAATAGCCTAAACATATCTATAAGGGAATTGTCCAGAGATGTCTGTGACGGTGGGCGGAGCTTAAAATAACCACGCCCCTTTTGTCTGCGTCATTATTGCAGAAGCAGATCGGTTGATTGTACAAGAATATCACCTCAGCTTTCAACAAAGGAAGAGAAACACGGAATTAAATATTTGCTTAAACAATGAAAACGGATTGAATCGCGTTTTAACGATTAAAAATATTGTTGTAAATTATGTCAAAAACTGTTTTTATATATAACGCTGGGCGGAGCTTAATATAATATCGCCCATTTTATCTGCGTCATTATTGAACGAGCAAATCTGATGATTGTATAAGACCTCATTGTACCTCAGCTTGCAACAATTAAAGAGAAACCCACAATAAAATATTTGTTCAAACAATGAAATTGGATTGAATTGCGTTTTAACAATGAAAAGTACTGTTGTAAATTATGACAAGAAAAATGTGCTTGAGATTTCGTATTACATCCTTCGTGAGTAAATCTGTTACAATCAGTTCTGAGATACGGTTTGCAGGCGCAAAGCTCGTCTTAGACGGACACAAATTTTCTAGTTATAGAATATTCTTCTTACTCAACATTCGCAATATTTTACAGTATCCCAATTATATTGTATAATGCTTTCTGGTATTTGAGAATAGCATAAATAATAATCCAATAGTGCTATAACTCAGCTACAGAATTTAAAACTTTCTTTTTAACATGGGAAACATTGCAAGACCAAACATTAACGGTAAAGGTTTCTGTATTAAATTTTACGGACATCTTGAGATTCTTTATATTTTAATTTCTCATTTGTTTTCTGCGTGTTTCACTTTTCTCCCCTAAAATTATTGTTCTAATTAAAAAAATCTTAGTGAAAGTTCTTGCAACACACATTCTTGATTAAAAATATAATTTCACTGAAGAGTAATTTTGCGGTATTACCTCAAAGAAAAAGAGATTTTAACGAGCCATCAAACCTCAAAAATACATTTTCCCAAAATAGTTTCATAATTTGAACAAAAATGTTTTGTTCATTATTTAATGCAAGGTTGACATTCTAAGATTGATTTAAGACAAACTTGAACCGCAAAAATTTTCTTAATTAATAATTACAAAAAATGTTCCTTTGATATGAAAACATGTATCAGGTAGCACGAGTCGTCAAAATTAAAACTAATTAAACTTCAAATGAACAGCAAAACCTAAAGCAAATAAAAATAATTTTCCCCTAAAAGATAATCACTTGTTTCCCTCTAAAAGTTTCAAACAAAACTTTTTGTTAAGTGTAATTTTGTAGAGAATTCTTCATCGATTATTTATATTTTTATTTCCTTATCGATTGAAAAAAGTGGTGGAATTTTTTAATCTTTCTTTTCAAAGAGGTAAGGTTATGTTTTCTTATTCGTTTATAGAGCAAAAGTTATTAATACATTTTTTTCTAGAATCTTTTCATAATCCCTTAACCAATTAATAATGATAATGAGCTGATGTTTCTCGCTCAGAAATAAAGTTTTGAATAAGAAAAAAGAAGAAAATTCTCCAAAGCCAATCTATGGCATAGGATATTTTAAGAATTTTAGAATGTTAACTAAAACTCTTAAAGCAGAAATTTTCAAAAAGAACGCAATGTTCTCTATTTCTTGTGCTAGAATGAAAAAGTACAAACTATGATATGCATAAAAAAGCCACATGCGCAACAATAAGAAAATAAAAGAGCACATTAAATTTCAGAAACTTTATTCAATTTACCCTTTCACCAGAATATCAGTCATCATGACCAGTAAAATATATATTAAGTAAACAGTTACTCAAAAGATGTTCCGGTTAGAGGGTTAACAATCTAGGGCAACCAAGTGAGCATATAGAAACACTTTAACCGTAAAGGTTGAAGGGTGCACCGAATTTTAAGGATTTAGTATGCGAGAAATCAAGATTTTCATATAGAACGCAAAATAACACCCACACACACACCCAAAAATAGCGACCCTTAAGGGGTTACAAATATAATTAACTGTAATTAAAAGTTAATTAATCACTTCAATTAAAAATTTTAGAAATAGCGTATTCTTTCACATTTTATTCATGATTTGTTAATGTAATTTTTTCTTGAAAAGTGAAATATTAGAGTTTTGGCGTAGAATAATGAATTAAATACGCATATAATAAAAACTTTCCCCCACATCGATTGTAACAGTTTGCGTGCACGTGAAGAATAGTTTGAACTTTAAATATTATTTTGTCGTTAACTCTGGTTTAGAGGTTTGGCGAGTGAGAGTCAACCGCGTTCCTTGTGTTGTGATTTTATTATCGTCTGAAGGACGTTCTATATCTTGATGTCGCATCATGTCAATTCATATTCGAAGAAAAAATAGCTATTTCATTTTGAAATAGGAGTTATTGAGCAGCATTTTTGTTATGAACATATGTAATTTGAATCGTGTTTAAAATATCACGTGCAAATCATTAACAAAGCGATATACATAATTTAAAAATAAAGGAAATCGCGACGAATTTGCAGGTGGAAATATTTCTTCTACCATTGGAGGTAATGAAGCTATTTCTTTTGTGGAATGCTTTAAGTATTCGAAATGCAATTTGTAGGGTACATAGAACTCTTATCGTTAATTTAGGAAATTCAATTTTGCAAAGAGGACACAATCGATGAGATTTATTTTAAAGTTTACGAAATGAATTTTTTGAAAAAAGCTTTTTAATTTGTCATTAAAATGAATTGATCGTATTCGACTTTTCGAAGTACATATATGGATTAGATTACAAGCAATGATCAGTTTATTTTTAAATTTCGTATTCATATATTCTTATCACGAGACATTTTCAAGTTCTTTGTATTGAATTTTGAAATGTAAATGTGTTTAATACCGTGCTCTTATTATTTATTCTTCTCAACTTAAATTCTTTTATTCAATAAAAGCAAATATATCTTCTCAGGTTTGAATTGCAGAACTACTACTTGTTTGGATCGTTTTTGTTCTTAGTATTTTATATAATTTCATATTAGATAATCTTGTATAAAGCCATGGAGAGAGAGAGCCAGCAGATTTTTCTTCTTTATTTTTTGCTATCAGCAGCATCATTTTCACTCAATAACGTAAAGAAAATGTTCCAACGTCAATAGTGTTCTGGGTTAAACTCGGAATTTTTCAGTTTTAAATGGATAAAATAGATAGTGAAACTCATGCGCTAAGTTCAAATTCTAATATCATCTACATATTTAAAATAATATGGTAAAACCTTCAGACATTTCGCCAGCCCCAATCACTCGACAGATTTCGACAATTTTTATTTCATATGAAAGCTTATGACGTCTAGATATGTCATCAAGGGTCGCCTGCCCCCATCCCCATTTTCCAACGAAATCGAAAAATATCTAGAAAATGTATGGTGGATAAATGTTTTTTCGATTTTGTCGAAAACGGGGGTTGTTGGTTGGAAGAAGAGCTTTGATGACATATCTGGGCGTCATAAGCTTTTATATGAAATAAAAATTGTCGAAATCCGTCGAGTGGTTGGGATTGGCGAACTCTCTGGTTTTTCCATATTAATATTATATTTGGCATTCGTTAAAAATAGCTATCAAGTTACTTCAAAACGGGAAGTTTTCTGTCTAGGGAAAACGACTTTAAGGTCGGAATTTTCAATTTTCCTCTGAGGCCTGAACATATTCCGGAAAAAAATTGGGAACAAAATAAGAAAGAAAAACATTTATCCACAAAGAAGAAATTCAAAACAGACTTTTAAACATAGTCTGAAAAAAGGGCTTAAAATATCGATGAGGTGTGCAAGATTGGTGAAGTGTTGGGTCAGGTGTCGTCCTCATCATCTGACAACAGTTCAAAAAGAGATTTGTCTCAAAAATAACCTCGAGAATGAGAAAATTAGCTTGGATGCTCATTATCAGTATCTTAACGTTTCATTTAGAAATTCCAAGGACTATAAGGATGAAGGCCGCAATTTTTAGACATGTATCGCTGATGAGATATAAATACAAATTAAGGGAAGTTAATATTAATTGCTTTTTGTGAATAAAACTAAGTGGGAACAGGGCAGATGTTTTTAAACTTAAAAAAAAAAACATCCTAAGTCTTCGCTAGCCGTGGGAGTGGGAGTTTGGCGAATCCGAAGGTCGCCAAGTAAGCTTTGTGGCCACTTTAACAAGCAAGCACCGAATTGTTTTCTAGAGTGAATCTGAAATCGTCAGCAAAGTTTGAAATTCTTTCCATGTCCAGTAGACGTGCTCTCCAGATAAATTGAATCAATCAATTCTCTAGTTTTGTTCCAACTCATCCGTGCCCAAATCAAATTTTGGCATTTTTAAATACTCTTCTGTATACCGATATTTCAAGTCGTGAAATTAATTGGTAAATTACAAAAAAAAATGAAAAAATTTATATCTTAGTACCCTCCTAAGCATAGAATCCTATTAGGGACGCAATACAAAATGAGAGACACTATCAAAAACTAGAATTAAGCGAAATTCCATAAGAAGAAAATATTATTACAATTATATTTACTGATATATTAGTGAAATGCAATTAAATAAATTGATAAATAATTGAAAAATATTTTCTTCTATTTCCATTGAAATAAGCCATTTTCTTCCTAACAGTAAAAAAAAAAACATTTTCTTTCTCATAGTACAAAAAAGGCATTTTCTTCCTCACAATGAAAAAAGGCATTTTCTACCTCACAGTACAAAAAGGACATTTTTTTCCTCACAGTAAAAAAGAGGCATTTTCTTCCCCACAGTACAGAAAGAGATATTTTCTTCCTCACAGTACAAAAAGAGGCATTTTCTTCCTCACAATCCAAAAAATTCTTTTCTTCCTGAGAGTACAAAAAAAAGCAATTTTCTTCCTCACAGTACGAAAAAAACTACTTTCGAGTCTCACTTGAAATTAAAAAGGAACCAAATACTTGCTGTGTGGTGCCATCTATTGAATCCAGAAAAAAAAAACAATACTTTAAACCCTGAATGAGTGACTGCACATTCGCATCATTTATTTTTTTTTACTGAAATATTTGTTCAGTATACAGAAGAATATCGCCATAAACCTCAGAATATTCAGGCAGAAAAAAATAAAAAGCCATCATTTTACAAATATTTACTCATAAACAAGAAAATAATTATTTAATCCAATTCCGTTGCATTTTTCAGTCGTCAACGCTAGCATTCAGGTAATACCTACAATATAAATTTAGCTGTGTAGTTTGCTGAAAATATCCATAATTAATGCATTGTTTATACAACGAATTGTGTTTATTTATGCACGCGAATCGATCTAGATAAATGCAAATGTTTTGCAACAAGTTTTTTTGCAGTTATATTAACTATTTTTCGCTATTTCCTGTTTGTGCTTCAGCAAAATTGTTATTTTCTCATGACTATTTTGTTTTATCGTAAACATGTCGATTATCTTTAATTCCTAAAGTCTACTAAATTTATTTCGTATAAAATATTAATATCACTCTTAAGTCTTTTTTGTATTTAATCTTTTTCCTACAACGAGGGTGCTTCTTATGTATAGATGAAACTTAACTAACAAAAAATATTATTTGTGTATTTATTATCATTCAATTCTGAAAGTATTTGAAAGATGTAACGCTTAGAAACATAATATTAAATTTTGGCAAAGAAGGATTAATAGTTTTGTTGTTCTGATTTAAAATTCATAAAATTATCGAGACGGAGAAGAATTTCATGGGATAAAAAAATTAATAAAAATAAATTAAAATTCCCCTTAATTTCCCAAATCTTTTTCAAAAAATTAATTTATTCTTTTTATCATTATTTCGCATTGATGAAACCTGTTTTTTCAAAGTTAAAATACCTTTAATCCTCTTTTTAATTCCTCGAAATTGTTTCACTCTTTAAATTGAAACTCTGTTCTCAAGGCTGTTGTATACTTTTTAATCTTTTTCAGTGTCTTTGCCTTTTATTTTTTATGTTTGGATTACCTCAAAGTAGCTGCGTTGTTGCAAAAAGCTTTTTATGCGGTTTTAATAATACTTAATTAAATACTTTCATCCATTATCTGCTGATTTTTTTCTTGTTATTCTAAAGAGTTTAGTTGAAAAAATGTCGTGAAAAATATTTTCTTATCGCTTAGAAATGGGTTTAATGAAGTCTAAAACTCAATCTTAGTATTTTTTTCTAACACATTCGTTAAACAAATAAGCTTATATAAATAGTCATATTTTTCTTTAATCGAATATTCCACAGCCTATTTCTGAATATATATGATCGAATAGAAATCTTCACTGGTTTGTTTTATCGTTTTTCTATGAATACATAAAAAGAAGTTGGTTTTTGTCGATAAAATAAATGAATTTCATAAAAATTCGAAATTTATGGTAAACCCACTTTTCGCAGGTTGCCTACGGCTCTATTGACTCAAACTACTTAAACGTTTGTTTGAAGAGAGGTTTAATAAAATCGGCCCGTGAAGAATTCAGTTCCAAATGAAACTTTTTTCGACGGATGCAGTGGCGGCTCGTCAGCTCAGAAACAAGCAGTGCTTCAGAAGTTGTATTGACCTAAGTTGGAGGAAATTTTATGCTGATTATTTTGGTATATAATGATGAAGTACTAAAAATTGATAATTTTTGAGTTATAAGCAAAAAACTGGAAAAATGTTTTTTTATGTTTTTTGGCCATAACTAAAATTCGAACAAAAATTTTCAGTGACAAATCTGAGATTCGTAATCAGCACCCCTACAAAGAGAAAGGAGCAAAAAATTACAACTGCTCCAGAATTTGATTTAAAAACTACTTAACGACTGGACTGCTGAGAGAAAGCGAAAGAAGGCCAAATAAGGAAGTCTCGGCAAGCGTGAGCTGCTCCGGAGTGCAGCTCGCAGGGTTCGAATTTCAATGGGAGAAAGGGTTGCTTTTTCCTTCCGATTGAGAGCTCCGCGTTGCTCAATGCGGGAAATTTCGATTTTTGGAGGGGCAAAATTCTCTGCAGCTCTGATCTGTCTCTCTCTTAATTTTCGATTTCTTTTCCGTCTTCCTTTTGCGTTTTTTATTACTTTTTTGCCATTTTCTATTATTTTCATTGACTCTTAAAGTGGAAAAGTAAGCTAATTAGAATTTAAACGAAAATACAAGATTTAAAATAATTTCAGGGGGACTGCAGCCATAATGGACTAGCTGTTAATAATTAGATGTATTGAAAACTTTTTTATTTTTTTTTATACTCCGTAGAATAATTTCTTGTTTATAAAAATATCTCTTAACCATTATGCTGGTTTATACAAGATTTTCCGAATGCTTTCACCATATCGATCCTAATTTCTGTTATTGGCGATATATATTTTGATTATTAAATTTATATCTGTAATGAAATGCTTATTATTAAAAATATTCAACATCGGGAATGTCGTGATATAAATAGAAAAATAGCAATGTCATATATATAATTAACCGAATTTCAAAATGAGTATTATTTTGCTGGATTTAAAAACTGAAAAATGCGCGCTTTTTAAAGAAATAGAAGCAAAATAAGAAATAGAAGTGGTTAGGTAATGTTTTCTTATTCGTTTATTGAGCAAAAGTGATTACTACATTTTTTCTAGAATCTTTTCATAATCCCTTAACCAATTAATAATTGCTATATTATTTCTTAATTATTTTCTGATGTGGTAAAGTCTTTTTCCTGAGTTAAAGCATCTATACATAAAAAGTAATTTTTATAAAAACCGTTTTTAAAAAGCAACTTTTATTTGTGAACTCACAAGCAGAGATTATTGTTATTTTAATAAGTCCCCACTTTTTAAACTATTATTTATTATTATAAATTATTATATATGTGGTGCCAGACTGACGGCAGCTCCCGTCATTCCCGCCAATTGTGTGGCGCCTCTAGCGGATCTAAGTAGAACTCTTCAGTAGTAGACGCTCTGACATCGAGACGCGATGTTAACAATGACCCTTGCTCCAAGAAGACGATTGTGACGAAGGGAATGTGTGTGACTCGGCAACTATAATGACTTCGTGTTAATCATCTGTACATAGTTAATTATTTAATCTTTATAAGTCATCTAACTGTAATTCTAAATCATCATTAAATCTTTTCATTTAAAAGAAGTTGTTTTCAGTCGGCCATCCCTGACACCCACATATATTAATATATATTATAAATATTATAGAATCTTGAAATCAATTTTTAACCAGTGAAACTTCTACCAGATGGCGCCACTCGTAGGTAATCAAAATTTTATCAAACGCACACAGCGAGTAAGTATCATCTTTACAACTCGAAGAAGGAATGCGCTAGGAAAAGGCGGCAGGCGTTGATTCACACAGATATTCATGCGCGCAGTGAAGAAAAATAGTTCGCTCGCCTCAACCCAACACAACCTACTTTGGCTCAATTCATTCAAAACCCATCGTTTATTAAACAAGATAATAGATCACCCCGACATGGAACGAAGCCGACCAGTGTATATCTTTAACACCATATACAGTGTGACCAGTAATTAACGCGTTGAAAAGAAATGTCAATTTCTCGAAAACGGTTTGGCGTATCAAGTTCAAACTTGGCGGTTAGATTCAGTGCGTTGGCGGATTTTTTTTGCGCAGTCTCATTGAGTTGGCTTTTGTTGTTTATTTTTCAGTAAAAATGTCTAGATATAGCGTTTCTGAGCGCATTTTCATTGTTCGAACGTATTATTCGAACAACAACAGCCCAATTGTGACTCAAAGAAAGTTTGCGACAGAGTTTAAGCTTAAGACAACAGGTCCGAGTGTGTCGACAATCAATCGTTTGATTCAAAAGTTAGAGAGAACAGGTAGTGTTTGCGACGACATGTTTGGCAATGTGGGACGACCGCTGAGCGCCAAAACGCCTGAAAAGATTGAGAGAACACGCCTCATCGTACCAATGAAGTGTTTGATCTGCTTGAAGTGCACTTTAATGAGCGGATTTTAGCTTTAGGGTACCCAAAATCGAAAAATATTTGCATTGATTGGCCACCCTATTCTCCTGACCTGAACCCCTGCGATTCATTTTTGTGGGGTTATATCAAAGACAAAGTTTACGCTGGAAACCCCCAGAGCATCAAAGACCTGAAAACTGCGATATTCAGACAGTTATTGAAAGCATTGAAACTTCGGCTCTTCAGCGAGTGATGCAGAATTTCGCTCTTTGTTTGCGCCATATTATAGTTACAGATGGAAGACACATCGAACATGTAATCAACTAATTCCCATGTATTGTACTTTGTTTTAGAATTTAAATAAAATTTTTTGAATCAGTAGTTTTCGAGAAATTGATTTTTAACATCAGCGCGTTAATTACTGGTCACACTGTATATCCCTGAACAAGGACCCAAAGCAGCTCCCTGCCAGTTGAATGGATATGCGTGAAACTTTATTTAAATGCAAAATAAATATATAAATAAATAACAACCTTAGATATTATAATGTGAAAAGACTATACATGTCGTCATTACATTAACAATTATTAGCTGATGTCACTTTAAATCCGAGAATCTTAATCTTATCATGAAAATTAAACTGAAAGTTAAATTTTAGCATATCATTATGGACGAGTTTTCTGGTTTGTTTGCTTACATTAAAGGCCTTGACTTCATCTGCTGGGATGTTGGACTTCCGCTTTGAAGATTCCATTGACTTAGCATTACACCGGAATTACGTAGTCCCAGCACTTAAATGTGAAAGTTCTGGGACTATTCGTACAGAAAACTCGTCCATACCAAATATTGGAAACACCGATTAACATTCTCTTCAAAGATATCAAAGTAAAAA
Source organism: Araneus ventricosus (assembly GCA_013235015.1). Lineage (NCBI taxonomy): Eukaryota > Metazoa > Arthropoda > Arachnida > Araneae > Araneidae > Araneus > Araneus ventricosus. The sequence goes on along the minus strand of BGPR01012917.1, from coordinate 32,216 downwards.
TTGCTTCACTGTCTCAAGAACTTTTTAAGATGCCATGAAGTGTTGTATGTTTGATTTCTCTACATTCCACACATTGCATATTTTATAAGTTTTTATCATTATCGCTACACCAACTAAAATTATTGAATGTATCACGGTATCTCGATCCCTATATTTCTGATAAACTCTTTAGATTAAGTATATAATTATACTTAATGATGAAATACTAATTAATTCGATGAGAGACGAGGATTATGAAAAATATTGGTAACAAAAATGTTTAGTATATAAATTTTCCATTAGTTTCTAAGTAGCCAAAAAGACATTAATTTTATTTTTAGAAAATGTTCTATTATATTTAAACTGACTGTAACAATCATAGATGATCCGTGCATGATATTACATAATGTTACGATGTGTTTATAATATCATCTGTTTTAATAAAATTGAAATTATTGAGCGAATTCAAAACAATTTCTTGCGATAATTGCTTTACAAGAGAAATGGAATTTACTTACAAGATATATCTTCTTCATGTCTAAGTGATATGTTTGATATACATAGTTTGTGTTCCAGACGAGATGTTTCTTGCGTTCTTTTGTTTTACAAGGTAATCATCGGTTCGATGGATTGTATTGATATACTGAGGGCTATAAATTTCGCTGTGCCTGCTAGATTTTTAAGGAACTAAAGTTCTTTTCCTACTGTGTATTCTAGATTTAATTATATTGACAGGTTCTCGTTGTATAAATTTTTTAAGACTTTTAGCAGGATCTCTGGTGAACTGGACATTTATCATATGTCTCCTACTGTTTTTAAATCGAATCGTTTTCAACTTTTAAATACATGACCTGATTTCTTTTTCTTTTCTTACGCTTGACTATACATATTAAGATTTTTATACGTTGATCTAGTGTTTGTGAGTGTTTGACTTTTTGGCCTTGCTTTTTTAAAGGTTTTTTTATTTAATGTACTAATTCTTTTTGCACATTAAATCAAAAAAAATTTAAAATCACGTGTGTTTGTGCGTGTTTGACTTTTTGACCTTGCTTTTTTAAAGGTTTTTTTATTTAATGTACTAATTCTTTTTGCACATTAAATCAAAAAAAATTTAAAATCACGTGTGTTTGTGCGTGTTTGACTTTTTGGCCTTGCTTTTTAACGGTTTTTTAATTAATGTACTAATTTTTTAAAAAACAATTGTGCGATTTTTTATAATTTCAATATGACGGTGTGGAACACGGACTTTTGGAGCCTCAGTGTGCTTTTACTGCTTTTATAATTGCGTGTTTTCATTTTAAAACATTTATGTGTTTACATTTTTATAATTAATGTGGTTTTGAGTTTTGAACTGTTGTATTCTCTGCAGTTATTATTATTTGTGTTTTAATTCACTTTGTGGTTTGTGTTGTTTGTCAATTTTTGATCATGCACTATGTAAATAGAGTCATCTCTGTAGTGTGCTTTCTTTGAATAAATAAATAAATAAATATCCTACCGCATAGGAATCTGTTCATAGATATGAGTTGCATTCTTTGAAATTATTTATTAACACATCCTCCACACTGCTTCCTCTTTTTTACGAGAAGTTGTCAATGTGTAACACGAAAGGACTTTCGTTTCTTAGTGGAAAGCTCTTCCTGAGATTAACGAAGTATTTTTAGCTTCTTAAGCATGTTATTTTTCGGAAAGAAGGAGGGATAAGTTAGGGATTTTTTGTTCACTTTTACGCTTCATATCATTGTGCGTAATCCAGATGTCAGTTCTCGACACACTAAGACAAGTAAAAAAAATTAAAAATCCCCGTCGGGAAGCTGTAAGAGAAAAGTAGATTCCTTTCCTAAAGGTAGATTTCTAGAGATAAAAGAACATTTCGCTCTCTATTTTCATGAGGATTAGAGATGAAAGAATGATAGAGGGTGGAAGAGACTGCAAATGACGAGAGCTTTCCAACAAGGGGTAACATGCATAGGTTGAAAGGTACTTTAAGCTATCCGACTGGGTTGAAAAGGGGATTTTCGAAGTAATATTCAAAAACTTTTTATGATCTAAAAATAAAAGCACACCTTTTAAGATTCTAAAACAGCCTTTGTTTTCATTCTTATTCCTTCAATATTTTATTCCTCGATATTTATTCGAACTAACGTGTTATTATATTTTTTAAATGCGTTTTCTGAAAAATGAAAATTTCACTAAAATTGTTCCACGAAAAACGCGATATCTCCAAAACAATTTATTAAAATTCATTAAAATTTGGTGCATATGTGTCAAAAACCCTTGAGGATGTAATAGTTCACAGATTTTTTCATAGCTTTATTTAGTCAGGTTTTATAGTCACCTTCAGTTCGAAACATAGGATAATTTTCTCGAAAAATCAGTGATGTCAAATTTGAATGTTCATAAAATATTTATTTATCAAAATAAACTTTATCTTCCGGTCTATTGCGTTCTATATAGTTTAAAAAGTATACATTCGAAATTAAAATTAAATATGTCCCATATTTTTTCAATTATGCTGCTTTTTTTAACATTGAAATTTTTATTAAAATTCCTGAAAAAAATATTATTTTCAAAAACTATTGATGATATATGAATTTTTATTTTTAATAGTGACTAATTAAGCCTGTTTTTGTTATTTAGCTCTCTCAATCTTTTTTGTGCATGCTTTTAAAAAACATTTCTCCGAACATAGTCGGATATTTTAATAAACGTTATCTTCAAGACAGATCAGGCGATGAGAATTCATCTACTAACGGGTTGATGCCATCTCTTAGTTGTAAAATTCAGGCCAAAAGCAATCGTTTGTGCATGTACGACTCATCCAATTATCCGTAGATCATTAAACATTTATAAACATTAGTTGATCATAAGTAAAAAATAATAATGCTTTCTTGTCTCTAAACTTTTGCTATCGGCACAATTATTTCAAAAATTATTTTTTAGGCAAGAAAAGCCGGGTAAAAGTAAAATTTCCACCTGAGTAATTATTTTTTCGTCACTTTATTTTTGTGTAGATGCTTCGCTGCTGATGTAAAACACGATACCTAAAACAGTGCCACTTTCTTCCATCAAGAAATTATTTGATGCTTTAATCCTTTCTCGTTCATCGGTTTTGCAGTGAAACCACACATTTAGCATTTTTTTTACTGCACATGTGCGAAACGTACCATAGTTTTTCTTTCGTAACTCAACCTTCCAGCGGCCGCGCATGCGCAAATTTTACGACAAACGGGATTTTTCACACCCTATTTTCTTATTTGGAGTCAAAACTGTCTGAAAGTCATTGCTATTCCTTCATGCAACCCTCTCTTCAGAATTAAATGGGTTTATCCGAGTTTAAAATTGTTTTTATACTGTTTTATGCTTCTGTCGTAAAGTTTATGCAGCGCGCCCGCTCGTGTAACTTAATAATTTTTTCACGTCTTAACGTTTCAGCTTGATAATTATAAAACCAGTGTGGATTAGGGCGATTTAATATTTAATTTTACATTATCAAAGATATTTAATATGTAATAAGCCTGCCAATAATCCACCAAGTAGAAGGATTTTTCTTGAAAGACTTAACGTTCAGTCTTATGAAAAAACACCTCACTATTCCAGCCCAAAAAATCTGATATTCCCCATATATGCCTTACCATGTCTTTAAGTTTAAATTATATATCACAGCCTGAAAAAGCCAGTGAACAGCGACCAGAATTGAGAAGAAGACCTTGTGGTTTTTGTTTGAAAGAAAGAAAGCGATCATCAAAATCCATGAAATGCAGTAGGTGCAATATATAATGTACTTGTAAGCGTCGCTCTCTAGCAAAAGTTCAATGTTTCATATGCGAGGACAAAGATTATAAACTAAGAAGAAAGTCTTTGTTGTTCAATCTTAGTTTGTATTATAATTTTTTATTATATATTGTTTAATACGTTTTTTATAAAATAATGTTATTAAATCTCATTACCTTCTCTGATTTCAGTATAATTTTAGCTTTTGCAAATAATATTAAAATTAATTTTCACTCTTGATGAAAAGATTTGCTTTTCTGACATGTCTCTTATTAGTATTATGAAATAATTTGCAGCTGCCATAGTAAAAATTAAGAAAAATATTGTGTCGTAAAATGTACGACACGCACCCGCTCGCATGAAATATTTTAGCGCGCCCGCTGGAATGTTAAGAGCCAGATATATAGGCCAAATTATATAAAAACTCTAGTTCAATACCATTAGTATTCACAAATATATTGGCATTGCAAAGCTAAATTGCTTTTGATTTCTAAGTGAAACAAGATGATGAGGGTTCTTACACAAATTGATATTTTTTAAAATTGAATCTTCGATGGTAATATTGAATTTCATTAAGGTTGAATATCTGAATACTCACGTATACTTATAAATTAAAAACATAATTTAAATTGCATTTCGATAATAACTTATTCAGAGGAAAACTAGCCCGTTACCGTTCATTGGTTTCACTGTGAAACCAAAAATTTCTTGAAAATAAAAAAAAAAAATTTTTTTTTTTCCTTTACATATTTATGATCAGCTACATGTCTCATACTCATTTTTTAAATAAATTTAATAATTTTTTTAAACAAAACATGTAGCCAGCTTGAATGGTTTAATGAGACTCAAGAATTGTTTAAACATTTATGGATGCTTTGAAAGATAAGCAGGAACAAACATTTGCTTAGTTTGAAAATGTTAAAAAAAAGTAGTTTCGAAAAGAAAAAAATATCTTATACAGATTTTTTTTTCTCTCTAATTCTTCATTGATGCAATGTGAATGTTTAATATTTTCAAGCCTGGGGTTCTTTTTTTCTTTATGCTTACACATCAGAATGTTTATGAATAACGAAATGTTTTTCATTTTTCCTGAATGTTTTTCATTTTTTACTAAATTTAAAATTAATTTAGAAATGAAAATATTTAGATAATAGAATTCTCATTAGAACATTTAAAATCGCAGCAATCGCTTCAATGTATAAATACTCCTATTATTCACATTTTCATAATCCACATTAATAGTAGTGACAATGAGAGTAGATTGCAATCATATTTCCAGACACTCTACACTACGTTAAAGAAACAGAATGCAGCAATTTAATAGTAGTGACAATGAGAGTAGGTTGCATTCATATTTCCAGACTCTCTACACTACGTTAAAGAAATAGAATGCAGCAATTTAATAGTAGTGACAATGAGAGTAGGTTGCATTCATATTTCCAGACTCTCTACACTACGTTAAAGAAATAGAATGCAGAAATTTAATAGTAGTGACAATGAGAGTAGGTTGAATTTGTATTTCCAGACTCTCTACACCACGTTCAAGAAGTAGAATGCAGCAATTTAATAGTAGTAACAATGAGAGTAGGTTGCATTCGTATTTCCTGACTCTCTACACTACGTTAAAGAAATAGAATGAAGCAATTTTAAGTTAATTATATTTTAACAAAGATGTCTTACTGCTGTTAATTCTAAACGAAAAAAATGCCCTATTCGAGCAGCTTTCCCTTATGTTTAGGAAAATGTTGACTTTAGTGTATGTCGTCTTCAGAAAGCATCGCGACACTGATTCAGAAACTAATTTTGATTTGTGTAATACAGGGCTACAATGAAAGGTTCATTTATTTTTAAAACGCTATATAATCAAAGTATTAAATTTCTAAAAAGACAAAAAAACTAAGGATTGAATATTCAGAAGGACAAAAACCAATAGAGGCAATTTAATTGATGTGAGCAAGTGCAGTATCATCCAGGAAAAACAAAATATTAAAAACAAAAATAAAAATCTTAAAAAAAATTTTTATGAAAAATCTACAAAAAAATTATCAGGTTTTTTAGTAAGTGTATCCGTCACTAGATGAAGATAGGTGCGCGCATCTATTTACTAAATATACTTTGTAACAGCGTCCTTTCTTTTGTTCCACAATAAGAGGTAAGATTTTAATCCCTTCTTTTCAAACTTTGTTTAAAAGATTGTTTTTAATTTCTTCTTTGTGGATAAATGTTTTGCTTTCCAATATATTCCGGAATGGGTTCAGGCCTTAAGGGCAAAATTAAATTCACACCTTAAAGTCTTTTCCTCTACAGAAGTTTTGAATCTGCATGGATGAATGGCCTCTGATGAAGTTATCCACCGGATTCTAAATTCTTATCGTTGTCTGCTATTATTTTTATATTTTTAACTCTCCCAAAATTAAAAATTCCCTTTATTAGCATTTATATTTATTCTATATAATCAAAAGTATTATACGTACAAATATGAGTGATTTATGATAATAATCGCAAGCTGATCAAGTCTGTATTGTGAGCACCAATTGGCAGCACGAGTTCAGTATCTCCCAAAATTAAGGCAAAACAAGAAAACAATTTTTGTGTGTTAGAATATCCGAGATATTCGTCTGTTATAGCAGTGCAATGCACGTGTTACTTCTTCCTTTGGGGGCACATTAACAATTTTTCGTTCATTGGTTTCGCAGTGAAACTACAAATTGAGCACTTTTTTATTACGCATGGGCTAAAGATAGCGTCATTTTTCTTTCATAACTTAAGAGCCAGATATATAGGCCAACTTATATAAAAATTCCAGTTCAATAACGTTAGTATTCACAAAGATATCGTCATCGAAAGAGCTAAAGTGCTTTTGATCTCTAAGAGAAACAAAATGATGAGGGATCTTGCACAAATTGATATTTTTTTAAAAATGAATCTTCGAAAGGAATATTGAATTCTATGAATGTTGAATATCATGAATATTTATAAATTTAATACATAATTTATATTGCATTTTGAGGATAATTTTATTCGGAGGAAAAATAGCCCGTTACCGTTCATTCGTTTGGCAGTGAAACTGCAAATTGAGCACTTTTTTACTACGCATGGGCTAAACATAGCGTCATTTTTCTTTCATAACTTAAGAGCCAGATATATAGGCCAACTTATATAAAAATTCCAGTACAACACCGTTAGTATTCACAAAGATATCGTCATTGCAAGAGCTAAAGTGCTTTTCATCTCTAAGAGAAACAAAATGATGAGGGATCTTGCACAAATTGATATTTTTTTAATTGAATCTTCGAAACTAATATTGAATTTTATGAATGTTGAATATCATGAATACTTATAAATTCAATACATAATTTAAATTGCATTTCGAGGATAATTTTATTCGGAGGAAAAATAGCCCGTTACCGTT
>BGPR01012917.1:0-25041 GCA_013235015.1 Araneus ventricosus | reverse complement strand
TAGGTGACGCTGTACTATAGATGGCGCTGTTGCGGAACCAGAATATTGGCAAAAGCCTAGTAACTCGAGGAACGTAGTTGTTATAATACTGTCTTCCATTGGCGAATCCAGGATTAGGGGGGAGGGGAGGCTGAGATCATAAAAATTTTGTATCGTCGTGACGAATGTCAAACCTCATGGCTTAAGTAAACCAAAAGACTTTAACTTTACAGACTTTCCTCACCTGATATTAAGAATCATAAAGAACAATACAATATTTTCGATAATTTAATAAAAAATACAATGAAATAACTAGCCAAAAAAATGTGACCGCGTCAACGTTACAAGTACAAGTAGAATGACTAGAAAAGTATGAAAATTTCCGAACCTGTCAAGCCAGAAAGCAATGTTGTCACGATTTTTTTATTGTTTTAATTGAAAATTCAGAACAAACAGTTGTAGTGATTTTAAATAAAATCAAGAATTTTGGTTTAGCTTTCGGGGGCGGTAGCCCGATAGAACCCCCCCCCCCGGATTCGCCGCTGCTGTCTTCTATATGTCCCTCTATACGTCAAGAAATGTTTTGCAATGAAGCTAAGTGATTTTTTGTAGAAGGAACGACAGATTCCACATAATTTCTCGATTGAATTTCTTCCTCACCCATAGGGGCGCAGTTTCGAGCTGGAATTCACAGATTCTATTTCGCTTCCAATTAGGGCCGGATTATCAAATAAGATAGTGGCGGCAATTTGAAAGGGGCGAGACCTCGATTTCTTTTTAATTTTGCATTATTTTCTGGATAATTTAATTTCATGCTTTTGTTTAATTTTACAAGAACTATTACTCGAACTTATTCATACTGTAATCAGCTATTTTTTAAATTTCATAACACCATTCTTAAGATTTTTTTTATGTTTCCACAGGCAATGTGTGGAGTCTTTTTATTTTTGCGGTTGGTTGAGTGATTCATAAATTAACAGCTCTGACAAACTTTGCATTAGGGTATATAGACTATGTTAAAAGATATCAATTTGTTTAAAATTATTTTTTAGTTTAAATATAATTTTTACAGAACAGATACTGACACCAACTCTCTTGAAGGTTTACCAGCAATGAAATGATTTGTAATTTTTAGACTGCAAAATATTTTTTTGCTTAAAACTGCTAATTTAGAGATTAAATAAAAATTAATAAAAACTATCTTGTTTTGAAAGTTGGGAAATTGGGCCCCAAGAGGGTTTCTTGCTTCTTCCTTGGCCTCTGTTGGGTTTAATGAGGGCGGGCTTCAAATGTGGCTAAAACAATACCTCTCAAAGGTGAAAGAAATTCATTGATTAAAAGAGTTTGATTAATAGCAAGATATTTACTAATATTTGCTGATTTATATGATTTTAAAGATAATAGTCGAGAAGTGCTTATATGAAAACAAATGAAATTGGTCCCTAATTGCTGCAAAGTTTCAAATCCAGTAACCAAATCTCATCTTTCGTGTGGCAAACGTACCAGAATAAATACAGTTTGTACAGTTGATTTTCCAATTTTTTTGTTCTTTCAAATTAAATTTAAAAATGAGTAAAATATTGATTTTTAAATCGAACAATAATAATAACAAATAAACAGTTGTTCGTGCAATTAACCTTACACGCATTTTAATCAATTTTATTCACTAATTTGTATACACATTGTAGGACATTGAATCGTGTGTTAAAGGTAGAAAACAGTTGCTCGTGCAATTAACCTTACACACATTTTCACCAGTTTTATTCAGTAATATTTTTAATCACTTTAGAACATTAAATCTTGTGTTAAAGATTAAAAAAATGCTCGTTCAATTAACCTTATACACATTTTCACCATTTTTATTCAGTAATTTTTTAATCAATATAGAACAATCAATCGCACGTTAAAGTTTTTATAAAGCAGTTTCTCGTAAAATTAACCTTAAACACATTTTCACCAGTTTTATTCAGTAATATTTTTAATCAATATAGAACATTTTATCGTGTGTTAAAGATTAATCCAACAAACTACATCGCCTTTTCCTCATAATAAGATACGTTTTTTCTTAAAGGTATGCACATAAACTGTTTACAGACAAGTCCAAATACTTTTACAACGAAGCGAATGGCCCTTTATATGCAACCCTTCATTCACGTAGCTTGCCAAGATATAGAGAATTATTTAGATGTTTGTCTGTTTTCATGAAGTTTAAAAATAAAAATAAATAACCTAATTGTTTTCAACACAAATGTCGAATATATTCTTATTGCTTATGACATAACTAATAAACATCTTTTTCAGGCATTTCTTGAACTGCAACATTTTCTAAACTGAAGAACAAATAAATTTTTTACCTCGAATACCTGAAGTAAATATATACTTTCTATAAATATAGGTTTGCAATTTTTTTCCGAAACAGCGACTGAAAGCTTTTAAAGAAATGTATACTTACCACAGTTTTAAACTGCTTGCTTTTTGGTGAACGTATATTCTTCCTTTTGCGGCTAAATTTAACCTTTGAATCTTGCTCCTTTTTATTTCTCCAGTTTTGTGTGGCATACTCACAACCATTAGTTGAATTTTCTTCTTTCTTTGCTTTCATAAATTTCTCAATTTTCCAAAGGATTTCAACATTCTGAAAGCATGTTCGTATTTCAGCTGCAAGACACTTAAAGAAACATTTCCTTTCCTTATCGTTATTTGATATTTTGAATCCAATGAACAAAAACTGACCCTTATGATACCAAATAACATCTTCCAAGAATGCAACAAAAAGAATTGGAAGCTTGTTAACGTAGTTTTGTACCTTCTACACTGTTTATGATTTCAATTTCAAAACTCACATAAAAGGTTTTTATATAAACTACGCTTTGTTTTCAATAATATATCTAAATCGGGAATACATTTCACAGTACTGATCTACATGAAAGTGGTGAAGCATTTTTATATAAAATTTAACATGTCACAGCCAAAAAACATGAAAAAATATTTTGCCAGTTTTTTTGCTTATAACTCAAAAATTATCAATTTTTAGTATATCATCATTATATTCCAAAATAATCAGCATAAAATTTCCAACAACTTAGGTCAATACAACTTCTGATGCACTGTTTGTTTCTGAGCTGACGAGCCGCCACTGCGTCCGTAGAAAAAAATTTCATTTGGAACTGAATTCTTCACGGGCTGATTTTATTAAATCTCTCTTCAAGCAAACATTTAAACAGTTTGCGTCAATAGAGCTAAAGGCAACCTATGAAAAGTTGCTTTACCATAAATTTCGAATTTTTCTGAAATTCAGCTATTTTAGCGACAAAAATCAACTTCTTTTTATAAAGTCATAGAAAAAAGATAAAAACAAACGTGCGAAAATTTCTATTCGATCATATATATTCAGAAATAGGCTGTGGAATATTCGATTAAAGAAAAAAATATGACTATTTAAATAAGCTTATTTGTTTAACGAATGCGTTAGAAAAAAAATACTAAGATTGAGTTTTAGGCGTCATTAAATCCATTTCTATGAGATAAGAAAATATTTTTCAGGACATTTTTTCAACTAAACTCTTTAGAATAACAAGAAAAATCAGCAGATTACGCATGAAAGTTTTTAATTAAATATTATTAAAACCGCATAAAAAATCTTTTTGTAACAACGCAGCTACTTTGAGGTCATCCAAACATAAAAAATAAAAGGCAAAGACACTGAGAAAGGTTTAAAAGTATTCAACAGCCTTAAGAACAGAGCTTCAATTTAATAACTGAAATAATTTCGAGGTATTAAAAAAAGGATTATAGATATTTTAACTTGGAAAAAACAGGTTTCATCAATGCGAAATAATGATATAAAGAATAAAATAATTTTGCGCAAAAGATTTGTGAAATTAAGGGGATTATAATTTTTTTTTATCCCATGAATTTCTTCTCCATCTCGATAATTTCATGAATTTTAAATCAGAAGAACAAATATTATTAATCCTTCTTTGCCGAAACTTAATATTATGTTTCTAAGCATTATACCTTTCAAATAATATCAGAATTGAATGCTAATAAATACACTAATCATTTTCCCTGGTGGTTAAGTTTTATCTTACTTAAAAAGAAGCACCCACGTTTAGGGAAAATGTTACATATAAAAAAAGACTTAGGAGTGATATAAATATTTTATACTAAATAAATTAGTAGACTTTAGGAATTAAAGATAATCGACGTGCTAACGATTAAACAAAATAGTCATGAGAAAAATAGCAATTTTGCTCATGCACAAACATGAAATAGCGAAGAATAGTTAGTTTAACTGCAAAAAAACTCGATGAAAAACATTTGCATTTATCCAGATTGATTCGCGTGTATAAATAAAAAAAATTCATTGTATAAATAATCCATTATTTACGGATATTTTCAGCAAAATGCACAACTCAATTGCAATTGTAGGTATTACCTGAATGATAGCGTTGACGACTGAAAAATGCAACGGTTTTAGATTAAATAATTATTTTCTTATTTAAGAGTGAATATTTGTAAAATGATGGCTTTTTATTTTTTTCTATCTGAATATTTTGAGTTTTATGTCGATAACCTTTCTGTATATTGAACAAATATTTCAGATAAAAATAAATGATGAATGTGCAGTCACTCATTCAGAGTTTTAAGTATTCGGGGGTTTTCTTGTTGTGTTTTTTTGTATTCAATCGATGGCACCACGTAACAAGTATTTGGTTTCTTGTATAGCCTAGCCTTGTTAACTTCAAGTGAGACTCGAAAGTAGTTTTTCTGTACTGTGAGGAAGAAAATTGTTTTTTGTATTCTCAGGAAGAAAAAAATTATTTGGACTGAGAGGAAGAAAATACCTATTCTGTACTGTGAGGAAGAAAATGCCCTTTTTTTACTGTGAGGAAGAAAATATCTTTTTCTACTATGAGGAAGAAAATGCATTTTTTTTTTTACTGTTAGAAAGAAAATGCCTCTTTTTTTTAATGTGAGAAACAAAATGTCCTTTTTGTACTGTGAGGAAGAAAATATCTTTTTCTACTATGAGGAAGAAAATGCCTTTTTTTTTATTGTTAGAAAGAAAATGCCTCTTTTTTTTAATGTGAGAAAGAAAATTTCTTTTTTTCACTGTGAGAAAGAAAATGCCAGATTCTCCAAACATTGAAACCATTAAAACGTCCTCCATCTTGAAACGGAACCAAAAAATCAAATTATTTACACACACGTTGTTTTCAATGATTGAAGGGATATTCGCGCTAAATTTGAACAAAATCGAACATAGGCCGTGATTACGTAACAAAAAAACTTGCAAGCAGACGAAATGCAGAAGCGTTGAGTTAAAACAGGCCCTAGCTTTGCTCAGACAATTAGAAACTCGATTTGTTTTTTAAAAACATGATAATTAGAATTGAACTCAGCGCATGAGTTTTATTAGCGGTTAATCTTAAGTTTATGGTGTGCAGCCATTCCTCCCCATTTGGATCGCCAATTCATTGTCGCCAAGAGGAAGACGGTTTAGCGATGTGGAGACATTTGTTTTGGCTGCTCAGCGATGTTTATGTTAGCGTCTTGCGCGAGCAGCTATCATTATATTGGTGTCTTAAGCATCGGCGCCTTGTTTTAATTGGTCTCCTCTGTGCTATCTTAGATGTAATTGGTCGGATTTATAGAATTTGAATAATACTTCGTTTGGAATTCTTCGGTTTTAATTTTGACAGCTTAGCTCATTTCCGAACAGATTTGTTTAGACTGTCGTGCTCTTTGCTCCTGTTGACTTTGACGAAGGAACGTTTTGAGGTGAGAACTTATTTTAGAATTTAAAAAAAACTTATATTCCTAACATGCAATGAAAAAACGAAGCTACGAGGTTCCCGCTTTGCTGAAAGCGAAGCCGCTGATGTTTCTTTAAGTTTAAAAAATTTGCCCGGTGCCCTCTTTAGATGCCGCAAGCATCGCGTGCGGAATTTCTTCATTTTCAGATGCCGCAGGTATCGCATGTGCAAGAGACCAATGAAAAGCTCACTGCGCATCTAAAACAAATGTTCTCGCGTCGCCAAACCGGCTTCCTCTTGGCGACAATTAATTGGCGATCCAAAGTGGGAGGAACGGCTGCGCTTATGCGGCATGGCTTTATGCAAGATAATCTAATATGAAATAATCTAAAATACTGAGAACAAAAACGATCCACGCAGTAGTAGTTCAGCAACTCACACCTGGAAGGATATATTTGCTTTTATTGAATAAAAGAATTTAAATTGAGAAGAATAAATAATAAGAGCACGGTATTAAACACATTTACGTTTCAAAATTCAATAGAAAGAACCTGAAAATGTCTCGTGATAAGAATATACGAATACGAAATTTAAAAATAAACTGTGCATTGCTTGTAATCTAATCCGTATATGTACTTCGAAAAGACGAATACAATCAATTCATTTTATTGGCAAAGGAAAAAGCTTTTTTTAAAAAAATTCATCTCGTAATCTTTAAAATAAATCTACTCGATTGTGTCTTTTTTGCAAAATTGAATTTGCTAAATTGGCGATAAAAGTTCTACGAACCCTACAAAATTCATTTCGAATACTTAAAGCATTCCGCAAAAGAAATGGTTTCATTACCTCCATTGGTAGAAGAAATATTTCCACCTGCAAATTCGTCGCGATTTCCTTTATTTTCAAATTATGTCTATCGCTTTGTTAATGAATTGCACGTAATATTTTAAAACCGATTCAAATTTCATATGTTCATAACAAAAATCCTGTTCAACAACTCCTATTTCAAAATGAAATAACTAATTTTTCTTCGAACATGAATTGACATGATGCGGACATCAAATGAATGTCCTCAGACGATAATAAAATCAAAACACAAGGACAGCTGGTGACGCACTCTCTAAACCTCTAAACAAGTTAACGCCAGAATAATATTTAAAGTTCAAACTATTCTTCACCTGAACTCAAACCATTAGAATCAATGAGGGGAAAACAATTTTATTATATGCGTATTTAATGCATTATTCTACGCCAAAACTCTATTATTTCACTTTCAAAAAAATACATTAACAAATCATGAATGAAATGTGAAAGAAAACGCTATTTCTAAAATTTTTAATTGAAGTGATTAATTAACTTTTAATTGCAATTAATTATATTTGTAACCCCTTAAGGGTCGCATTTTTTGAGTACGTGGGTGTTATTTCGCGTTCTATATGAAAATCTGGATTCCTGGAAAATCTAAATCTAAATTTGGCAAAGTGTATTTTTGGCAATACTAAACCCTTAAAATTCGCTACATCCTTCAACCTTTACGGTTTAAGTGTTTCTATATGTTCACTCGTTTGCCGTAGATTGTTAACCCTCTAACCGGAACATCCTTTGAGTAACCGTTTACTTAATATACACTTTACTGGTCATGATGACTGATATTCTGGTGAAAGGGTAAATTGAATAAATTTTCGAAAATTTAATGTGCTCTTTCTTTGCTTATTATAGCGTTAGTGGCTTTTTTATGCATATAACCGTTCGTACTTTTTCATTCTAGCACAAGAAATAGAGAATATTGCGTTCCTTTTGAAAATTTCCGCTTTATGGTTTTGAATTCATTTCTTAAAATCTCCTATGACATAGATTGGCTTCGGTGATTTTTTTTTCCGTTTTCTTATTCAAAACTTTATTTCCGAACGAGAAACATCACAACACGCACAGCTACAGTTTTTAAGGCTCAGAATACGTAGAAAATTTTGTTTTTATCCGTTTGAGAGAAAGCGTTGTTTTCCTTCAAAGAACCATTCATTGCAGATCAAAATCGTCAATTGTATACTAAACCTGCTCTTAAAAGTTTTACTTCTTCCACGCTCAAGTTGAAATATATTCTTGCTTAGCAGTCTGCTGAAAATAAAGCGAACGTGCGATCCAAGAAAATTGTCTTTTTTCTTGTTGAACTTCATTTTAACGATCTCTCAAAAAATATATCCGCCTTTGAAGTAGATAAGGTAAGCGCAGTAATGTCACGTGCCTTGCAGGTGGCACACGTAGGGATGGCGGCTATTGCGAAAATAACCAGTTTTCGGTTATTCGGGTTTTTTAACCTAATAACCGCTCAAAAAACCGATTTTTGAAATAACCGGTTTTCGGGGGGGTATAAAAAGCACCGTTTGTAGACAAAAGTTTTTACTAATAATGTTTCTACAGAAAATCAATCCATTGACCAATATTTATCGGTTCATAAAGACTCTTTCAGTAATCGCCAACCAACAGACGCCTCGAGGAAGCGGTTGTCGGTGATTGGCCTAAGATGATGAAATTCAAAGCTTCATAACTTGGTAAATTTTAGTCTAATCGAACCTAGAATCGATCCTATTTTCCAATCCGTTTTGTTTACATTTGAGCACCTGTTTGACGGATTTGGCCCAAAATTTTATACGGACCTATCCATGACGATAAAACTGTGTACTAAATTTTATCCATCTGGCTATTCAAGTTTTTGAGTTATAGTGTTCACATGACCGCGGACATACAGACAGCACGGATTTTGTCCAAACTTTGATAGAAACATAAAAATTATATTTAAAGACCACCACATACCAAATTTCATCCTCGTAGCTGTAATAGTTTTCGAGTTATCGTGTTCAAAGACAGACAGACAGACATGATTCCAAAATTGTATTTTCTTGATGATGATATTGAATACCAGATTTAATCTATCTAGTTTTTGAGTTATCGTGTTCACATGAACACGGACAGACAGATTTCCCGTCGATGGATTGTGTTAAAATTTGATAGAAACCTACAAATGATGTGTCAAGATCACATACCAAATTTCATCGCTCCAGCTCTAATACTTTTCGAGTTATCGTGTTCAAGGTAGACAGACGGACAGACATAAATCCAAAATTGTGTTTTTCGGACTCGGGTGAGGTTTAAAACGTGGAGATTCGTCAAAATCTCGAGTTCGAATTTTTTGACGATTACAATACTTTCTCTTTGTATACGAGAAAGTAAAAAATGCAGAGATATGCGTTATTGGCTGCGAAAAATTGAGTAATTCTTTCCTCTTCGAAATTTCAAAAAAATTGAGATAGGTGTTGCATGTTAAGCGACGATCTGAAATTGTGAGAATTTCCGTTTGCTATTCAGACAGCGCTGTTGCTAAAAAGCTTTTCTCCAAGAAACATGCTACGGCAAAGCGCGCAAAATCTTCTTTCAGCGAAAAAGTAACCAGAAAATACATTTCTATTAGCTACAAGCTCAGTTTTATTCAAAGGGGACTGAATTCATGCACAACCATAAGTAGCTTCCGTTTCCAAAGTTCTTAAGTAAAGATACATTTCTATGCAAAAAGTTCGCTGGGAATTCGAATAAAAAATGTTAAATTCTAAGATGTGCAACGATTGAAAGGCTGAGTACTCATGGGAAGTAGTTGATGGAGTTGTTTTATTCCATATTCCGAAGGTGCAGATTTATCACTTAAAGAATATAAAGAAGGTTTGAAAATAAATAAAAAAGATTTTATTTGAATTTTCTTTTACGTCTATAGGCAGTTGTACCCAAAAAGGAATGGGAATCTGTTGGATGACAAGGTACAGGAATCAATGTTTTGAAGTTCTCAGAAGTTTTGGTTCTCTTTCAATACCTAAAGCACAATTTTTTATCTTAAAATCTTATGCCGAAATCATCACCTAAGCACGTCATTTGAAAATGCTACATACCCATCTTAGGTAGAAGGCCAATATAGTGTTACCAAAACACCAGTAATATAAAAATAAAGACATTCACAATACTTTTTGGATACTTGAAAGTGTGTTTCGGTTACGATATTTACAATTTTGTCTCATGTTAAAATCTAGCTGTTATATATTTTTTAAAACATAAGAATGGCGCAGTTCGGGTCAGCGCCGTAGATTTTTCGTGAAAACGTTGGGATAAAGTCATAAAACAAGTGTTTCGTATAAATATGTAATTTAATTTTCAATCTCTTTAATACAATATTTACTCAGAGTAGTATAATGGCTACAGAATAGATAAATCACAAGTTTATCGCATGTAGCAAGGGTCTGTGGTACCTTGTGATTTATCTATTCTGTAACCATTATACTACTCTGCGTGAATATTGCATTAAAGAGATTGAAAATTAAATTACATATTTATACGAAACACTCGTTTTATGATTTTATCCCGACGTCTTCACGAAAAGTATATGGCGCAGACCCGAAATGCGCCTTTCTTATTTTTATTTAGAGTAGCTTTTGATGACGCCATCTGCTGACAGCATATAGAACTACATTTCGCGTATGCGCAGCAAAATATTATTTACTACAAATGCTCATATTTCCCGTAATATTCAAATTTTAATACAACGTTCCTTTCACGTATTGTCAAGTATTCTGTAAATTTCGTGCAATTCGAAAGAAAACTCTGCATGTTATAATAAAAAGTTTGATATTTTCAATTAAATACCGATTTTTAATTATATTCTGATAAACATTTTTATTGTCACACTTTGGGTCCTAGTAATACTCCTCAAGCTGTTTAAAATGACACCAGAATCAACCTCCTAGCTAAAGGCATTTCCACGCTCCACTTATTTATAACCTTACATGAGGCTAATTCATAACAATCACGCGCATGCGCCTACACTGGTACGATGACGTCATAGGCAAAAAACCTACTATGCGACAAACTCTTACAGATATGATCTATCCGTTGTGGGGTCAACCATTCTTTTCGCATTATTAGTCTCGTAGTTATTAGCGATTCAAATGCGGCGGTATTTTGCCACACAAGAAAGTTCGACTGACTATCACTGTAATGAGCGGAGACGTTTTCACGTCAATAGAGATTTTACAATTTTGAAATCTACCTCTTGCATCCCATAAACTACACATTATTCTGAAAAACCCAAAATCTATATTTTGCACTGAATAAATTAAAGTTTCACAGTTTATAAAAAGAAATGAGTTCCATTGAATTCAGGAATGCATTAGTATTTAATTTATGTTTTATACGATTTTATATATTTAAGCTCAACAGATTATCCTAAGAATATTCCAATTATTCTTATAAATATGTATAAAATAATTTAATTTTGATCAAGTTTCCAATTTTAGTTGTTCTTAAACAGTATAACAATTCATAATTGTCATTCCATGTGTTACTTTTCAGTAAATTAAAATTTGAAAAATCACAGTTTCATGTTCTACAAGGGCAGTGGTTTTGACGATAAACCAACCACCCCCCAAATTCACATTCTTTTTTTCAATATATTTTATGTTTACGAGTCTCGGAGACCACACTTTTCAAATAATTTTGAAAAGTAATAAACAAAATTTAATGTGTCCTGAAAGGGTTAAATTATAAAAAGAAAATTCATAACATGGCGTTTCTCTTGGTAAAAATGACAGATTTGTACAAATAATTTAATTTGGGAAAACATTTTTAAAGTTTTATTTTGAAAAATTAAAACCGCTTATAAAAAAAATATTTTTTTTTATATTTTCTCCGAGCAATGATAGATATTCAAAATGCAACATGGGGACCAGAGGATTTAGTTTGAAACAACAATTTGCTCATGTGAAAGGGTCTATTAGCAATAAGAAGCGGGAGAAAACTCGCCCCGCTGAGATTAGAGCTCCTTCAGATAGCAATGAGAGGGGGGAAATTCACAAGTTTCTTTTTCAAACACCTCTTGTGCGTCATGTGATATTTCCTGAAGGAATCCATTGCCAGGCAGTTATTTTTGAGAAGCTTCGTTCGAAACAATTAGCTGCTCGGAGGGTTAATAAAAAATAACTTGTAGCAATTAAAGAGGAAAGGAAGAAATAACCTCAAATTCTCCTGGATAATCTGTTCAGGCAAAACCAATATTCAGCCGGCATTAAAATGAGAGGTGGATACCTTACTAAAAGAAATTATAAAAAACTTCTTATAACTTTGCTTGTTTCTCCAAAAACCATAAACTGGTATAATTTCTCTATGCACCTGCATTATTCTTATGCCTTTATTCACTTAAAACTGTTGGGTCATTTCCATGTCAAATCAACCGAAAAAAATGGGATTTGACACCCATGGTCACTGATTTTCATAAAACTTAGATCCATAAAACAGACATGACACAGGCTTGGAACAAAAAAAGCTGAACTTCATAAATCCGGTATCGTGTCAAACATAAACACCGACAAGTAAAATAAGTATTATTAATTGAACAATAAATGAATCAATTTAAACAAAAAGTACTTAAGATATTAAAAATATTGTAGAATTATTACTTAAAAGAAAATTAATGGATGAAAAATGAATTCGCACAAAGTTTTGTTAAAATAAAAACTTGTAAAAATTATCTCACTAAAAATATGGCAATGTAAAAACTTTTTTTGATTATACATAATTATTAAAACTTTTGTTTTTCATTTTTGAACTAACAGTTCAAGCTATCTTTTAGTCTGCTATTTTCCTCCATTTTCTAAATTTTGCTTTCTTTCTTCGATTGGGTTTTTTTCTTTATTTTTTTCTCATTGCTATTTTCTTACTATCCAAGTTCCTCTTAGTACCATTTGCCTGATGACCTAAAATTTTTGCACGTTACTTATTATCAATAGCATCACGTAAAAAATCTTTTTTCTAAAATATTCAACAGCAGACTGCTCTTTGCTGATCATTTTGTATTAAACACTCCAAATTGAAGAATATGTTTCAATATACATTCTTCCTGATCTTTTATCTATCAAATCTGACATTTTAAATGTGCACACGGAGGGCAGTTTTTGTTTGCGTGTTTTTCACATCTTTTGTGTACGTACCTCTCCCCCCAACGCATTATCAAAAATTTTAAAGCAGATTTACATCGATCCCAAGAATGACAAAATTCGATGCCGAAAACGCTGAAATCCGCGTTTTCGCACAAACGTGTCATGTCTGTGTTGATAGACAAACGTTAGGGAACGAAAACTAGCAAAAATGAAATAACTAACAAAAGCGAAGAAAAGAATGTTAAAAAGAACGCGAAAAATAAATTGGCTTCAGCGATTTTTTTTTCCTCACGAAATTCGTGGATGATTTTCTTTCATCCAATCACAATTCGGAATGAATTGTGATTGGATGAAATGAAAGACGATTGGACGAAACGGGAAAGAAAAGAATACAACCCTTTCCTCCCAATGCTAAACTTTGACCACAAAGCGCGGCAAAACGCTGATACATAACTCGGACGAAACATAACTTTCGGCAGGATTACGCAATATCTTTTCAAAACTCTTTCGCCTTAGAGCCATAAGCAAAATTTTCACATGGCGCAAAACTTTGGTTTGCGTGAGCACCCCCCCTTAACACATTAACAAAAATTTTAATGCAGATTTGCATCGATCCCAAGAATGATTAAATTCGATGCCGAAAAAGCGGAAATGTGTCATGTCTGATAAAAGGAACAAGCATGCTAAGTTACCATACAAAATATTTTTGCTGAATCTCAAATAATTTAGAATTTACAGAATGTTAAAATGTTTTCAAAATTTCACATTTTGTATCGATTAGGCCTAGCAAACAGAATTGACTCTTTCATAGAAAATAAAATACCTTCCTTACTTACCAATGAATGTTGATGAAAATACTTGAGTATACTTTAATATATAAGGAATCCAGAAAAAATAAATTAAACCAGCAAGTATTTATACATGGCCAGGAAAAATCCCAAAATATTATTTTGAAAATGAAATATGGAGTTTCATGCTGAAAGGATCAAAAGGATAATCAATTTTTTTTTTCATTTATTATTCTAAAAGATATACCCTACCACATGAAGAAAAAAAATTAATGGTCTTTGTAAGTCCTTCATTATTTTTACTGACTTCAAAATTAGAAATCACTCGACTCAAATTAAACAAAAAATTCATATAAATTTGATGGTGCACAATTAAAGTAATAGAGTAGATTTATTAATTCTAAGAAGTGTTCAATACATAAATGTTATAATTGAATAGTCTATTCAACTCGCAAGTCAATTGCTAGTTCATGGAAGCCTATTATAAGCAATCAAAGTATTCAAGCTGTAACAAGATCAAGTGTATGCAATTTTGCTTAGTACATATTATTTTGCAAAGAATCTATTAATAAATTTTTTTTAATGTTTGGGGGAAATGGAGAATTGCAATGTGGGGAAAATTACTGTGGTCATTTAGTCAACACCATACAAACCATTGAAAACTGCCTGAAACTGATTCAATTATTTTAAAATTGAGAACAGAACCAAGTTATGAGTTAAAAACTATCAGCATGATACAAAAAAAGTAAAATTATTTTTTGGGTGCATCCTTGCAGTGAAACACGACAGGGTGAATAGTGCATGAATCCGAGATCCAATAACCTTGAGGCTCGTCTTGTACCATGAAAGGATATTTTTAAAAAATGCGTTGCATTTCTGAGTGCGGTAGTAACTTTCTACTAATCTTTTCTATTCTCTGTACATCTTTTCTACTAATTTATTAATGAAGGAATTATTCCCATGGCTAAGAGATGGTTCCAATGATTTAAAAAGAAACTGTCTTCTTGAGCCTTATAAACAGAATAATCAGATATAAAGTCTATTATTTTTCTTCCAGACCACTTTAGTAAAGCCAGAATTGTCAGCATTTGAATCTATTTTTTTACTAAATTTATTTTTAATTATACATATGAGCTTGTCCAGATCTTTTTAAATCACACTTTCTTCCCCAAAGTCAGTTTTTTTCTTCTACAGTTTCTTGAACAGTTTGAATTTTTAATTTTACATTTTCTTGTACTCTTTTATTTTCTTTACCGATGATCTGGTATGTTCACCAAGTGCTTGTAATTTCAATAGAGAACATTCAATTTCATGGAATGAAGAATTATGGTTAATAATTCATTTTTTTTTCCTTCTTTGTAACACTTAAAACAGTAATAAATCCCACATCATGAACTTTGGCATCTTGGGTATTTAAGTGATTTTCAACATTATCCTGGCTTCCACTTGGAAGCCTTTAGATAGAATCATTCTATTGCAATTTACAGTTACAACATGTTTTTTTTTTTTTTTTTGAGTTTGTTCTTAAAAACACACTTTGATGATGAACACAAATAGTTAACTCTTAACTTGATTCTATTCTCAATTTTAGAAGAATCAAATCAGTTTCAGGCAGTTTTGAATAGTTTGTATGGTGTCGACTAAATTCAACAAATGATAATCACTTAGTAATTTTCCCCACACTGCAATTCTCCATTTTCCTAAAACATTAAAAAAATTTATAAACAATATTCTTAGCAAAATATTATGTACAAAGTAAAATTGCAAACACTTAGTTGCTAAGTGATCTTGTTACAGCTTGAATGCTTGCAATAGGATTCCATGAAATAGCAGTGAACTCACAGTTGAATAGACTATTAAATTATAACATTTATGCATTGAACAGGCCTTAAAATTAATAAATCTACTTTATTACATTAAATAAAAAAATATAAATTTGGTGGTGCATAGTTAAAGTGATTTTTAATTTTGAAGTCGGTAAAAATAATGGACTTAAAAAAAACTTTTTTCTCTTATGGTAGGGTATATCTTTTAGAATAATAAATGAAAAAAAAATTGATTATCCTTTTAGCATGAAACTGCATATTTCATTTTCAAAATATTTCAAGAAATTTCCTGGCCATGTATAAATACTTGCTGGTTTCCTTTATTTTTTCTGGATTTCTTGTATACTCATAAATATTTTCATCAACTTTCGTTGGTCTATGAAAGAGTAGATTCTGTTTGCTAGGCCTAATCAATACAAAATGTGAAATTTTGAAAACATTGAACAGGTTGTAAATACAGGTACAGGTCTTAACTATTTGAGATTCACCAAAAATATTTTGTATAAAAGGAACAAGCATGCTAAGTTTTATGAAAATCAATGAACATGGGTGTCATGATGTGGTTGAATTGACATGGAACAAATCTCTTACAAAATGCTGTCCCTTATTTTATGGACAGGAGTGTAGTAGCATATTAATAGTTCAATATTTACAAATTAATTTTCTCTGATAAATAAAATGGAATGCCAAGGAACTTGAGCACAATTCCTATTATGTAGATATATATCAATATCCACTCCATATGGTGCTCAGAGTGTACTGATCAGTGATGCTTCAAAAACACATAATGAAGAACCAAAACGGTACAAGAATGAAAAGTTTTATTTTACATTCATCAGATGTTAATCAAAGAGTCCAAAACCCATGTCATCATCTTCAGATTCCTCAGGCTCTTCCTCTTTCTTAGCCTCTTCCTTCTTTGCGTCTCCACCACCACCTGCAGCAGGAGCTGCCGCCGCAGCTGCAGCAGCAAACTTGGAAGGATCCTTCAGGTATTCCTTAGCCTGAAAAGAAAATCTTCAATAAATATCTGCTTCTTACACACTTAGCATGCAAAAACTATTCCATGAGCATTAGAAATTAATACAAGCACAGTTAGTCCACATGGATACACGAATTTTACATTGAGCACAGATGTTGTATTACTAGATACATCTACATAAACAGGTATACATTTATCATATAAAGTATTAGCATTACACCCAGTCATATCATGAAGAGAATTTAGAGTAGTTACATTTACTCTACAGAACAGTAATTTGTTTATGTGGGATGTTCAGCAAAACTCTTGCAGTTTTATTCTTTCTATTTTTTTTTGACAAATTTATAAAAACAGTCCAGAAAATCATTTTTGAGTTAGACATTTATAAAATTTAACTGATAGCTTTTTATTTTAATTGAACCCATTAAAACCAAAATTAATTTAAAGTACAGCTTTCAATAAATTGGACCAAGTTATCAATCTTGGAGAAAATTCATTATTTTAGAAAAAAATATAATTCGGAAAAAATTTTTTAAATAAATATTCCAGATTTTTGAAATACTGCTAATTATCAAAAAATAAAAATCACTTTCGTATTCCTTGCATTACCTCAAAAATTTAGCAAAGGAAAAATCAAAACACTTTAAATCTGGCCAACTTGTGGCATACACCTGCAGAAAACTGTTTAAGAATTTGGTTATACCTATAGACTTCATAAAAAACGCCAAAAAGAAACAATGGAATGCATTCGACTAAGCCATGAAAGTGAAATTAACTGTCCAACAAATAAAGACGCGGGAATATTTCTGATCTATAATCCCCATTTTAAAAGACCCTGCTGTAGATGATTTCACACTCTTTCTATTATGTCATCACATACATGAAGATTATATTTCATAACCCAGAGGGCAAGATAAGCCCAACCAATGAGAACCAGTCTTTCCTTTCAATGACTTAAAAGGGGGAAAAAATCTTCCCATTGCTTTACAGGTACTTTCATCTAAAAAGCTCTTCCTAGCTTTTATCTAAAGGCAGGGGTCAATTCATGTTTTTTTTCTTAAGGGGCCCATTTTGGTGCACAAAAAATATTTGTGAAAAAAAATTTTCATCATGTAAAACGTTCAATTTTAGAAGTCCATATTTTACGTTTAATATCAAAAGTGTTTCATTGAACCAAACATGTGCAGTAATTTGTTATAATACTAAAAAAAATACTCATATTTTGTGCAATGCCTCATTCAAACACTTAAGTCATTAAAAAAGGGGCTGTTTCTATGAATTTGTAATGGGGCCACATAACGGCCCCAATTTTTGCCTGGATCAACCCATGAAAAGTCAAGGAATGAAGAAAAACCTTTAGAGAAAGACAAAAAAAAAAATGAAATGATAAAACAGAATAAAATTATTAGAAAAAATTGGTTCTTCCTAAATTAGATTTCAATTTACAAAATGTTTCTAGTGGAAAGCTTATTAAGCCTGGTCAATAAGGTTAGGAATACAATTAAAAAGTTACATAAAACATGCAGCAACATTTAATAAAACCCAAAACCTACCATTTCTGCTTCTTTAAATGTAATATCAGTCTCAACAGCAATGGCAATAAGGTTCTTTAATCCATTTACAATGGAATGGGGTACAGATGCTAAGGTTGGATAACCAATTTCCAAAGATACAGCTGCAACATTCATTACACCCTAGAAGTAAAGCAACAGATTATAACACACACAAGTTTATCGTATTCGATCTTCATAAGAGCAGCTTAGCTTTCAAAAAAATAATTACCTCCATGAATTTGGCACGCAGATCTTCATTAGTGATGTCCAAGATTTCAGGAGAGAACACAGTGCCAGAATCATAGACTTGGCGGATTTTCAACCCATATGTAAATGGGGAGACGTTCAACATGTTCAAGAGTGTTGCTTCGGAAGCTCCTACTTTGTCTTCCTTCTTAATCAAGTGAATTTCATTCTAAAACAAAAAAATTACAACATTCATGAGATAAATTATGAAAAAATATTAAAAAGCTTCCAAATGATCAGAAGCTTTGGGGATACCACAAAAGAAATTATAAGCTAACTCAAGAACAGATAATTACTCTATGCTTGTGCTATTCAGAAACAAATAACGATACAATAGATATTAAAATCTGCTTGCAATTAATTATAGTGGATGGTTATATCAGTAAAGCATTTAGAATCATTAGGATCATAGCCCAATGCTCATAATCTCATCACATAACCACTACAAAAGAAACTACATTTAATACATTAAAATTTGTCAATACAAATATCCACATAAAGCATAACACTTCCAAAATAATAAGTTTAAGAAATTTCTTAATCATTAGTACTGTCTTATACCTAGTTACAATTAGTCTTAGTTTAGCATAAATTTTAGTTCAATGTAAAAGGAAACTGGGATAAAGAATAATAAGGAATACTTATATAATTATGAAACAAGATTGTGCCCTGTATGGTCTTCCTACCCAGTCACTGCCTCAGAGAGGCTGAGAGTAGGGATGGAATATACACAGCTTCCATTCGCAGCCGTTATAGCAGCAAGCTTCTTTGTTCTATGATGCAGTGGAGTGGACTGTGCTACACAAAATCAAGTAGCTCCATTACCACAAGTGAAGCAGGCTGCAGACGTTAATCCGCTGCCCACAACACTATCACATCAACAATAAAAGTCAATAGCTTAACAGCTGCATATTTAGTTTACAACTTGACACTACTACTTAAAAATAAATTACTATTATCAGTTAAAAACCCCCAAGACTTGCAGATATAAACCCTAAAACACTATAGGCTTGTTAAAAATAATGTTCATTCTACAAACTGAGGATAAAAAAAGGAAAAGCAGTTGAGAACTAAATGCAATGAATACTATTGCATAAAGAACAAAAGAATTGAGCGTATCTTCGGTACCTCAGTATCAAGCATCAGCATTCAACACCAGCATCAGTGGGTAGCAGGCATTTACCCATGCTTAGTGCCAATCAGACGCAAATTACTTCATCATGGTTACCAATGAATAAAATTTTCAAAGAACAAAAAAAAACTATCTGCAATCAGTATAAGTAAGTGTAATCATGAATTATCATAGCCCAATGCTCATAAATTCATCATTAATCAGATACAATAACTTCCTAAATATTTTTAAAATAGAAACTGTTAAGGCAACAATGCAAAACATAAAATCAAGCCTGCATAAATTTAATGTTAAAATTCCAAGAAACACAGAATGAAATTTCATGTTATTATAATGTTAATTTCATTACTTAAATATTTGGAAAATTGTGCCCTGTATGGTCTTCCTACCCAGTCACTGCCTCAGAGAGGCTGAGAGTAGGAATGGAATATACACAGCTTCAATCCACAGCTGTTACAGCCGCAAACTTCTTTGCTTTATGATGTAGTGGAGTGGACTATGCTACACAAAATCAAGTAGCTCCATTACCACAAGTGATGCAGGCTGCAGACATAAATCCGCTGCCCACAACACTATCACATCAAAGTGAAAACAAATTATGCAGCTCAACTAAAAAATCTAACACATGAAAGAAAACTAACATCAATATTTTTAAAAGCAAAAAATCTTGATCAACAACCAAGTAGTTAATTCAAAAAATATCTATCTTTTCTGGAGATTCATCAAAGCTCAGACAGCCAAAAGGCAATTTTAATCATAAGCATACACCCCTTATGCCAGTGGGTTCAGCCATTTCTGGCTCTGACAAGGTGTAATTTTCAGCATCTATTATCATCATTGCAACACTCCTCAGCAGGAAGAATTCAGTTAAATGTTTGTGCCCTATATGGTCTTCCTACCCAGTCACTGCCTCAGAGAGGCTGAGAGTAGGGATGGAATATATACAGCTTCCATTTGTGGCAGTGAGAGCCACAAACTTCTTTGTTTTATGATGCAGTGGTGTAGACTATGCTACACAAAATCAAGTAGCTCCATTACCACAAGTGAAGCAGGCTGCAGATGTTAATCCGCTGCCCGCCACACTATTGCATCAAAGTAACGAATTATCAAGCTCAACTAGAAAATACAACATATCAAAGAAAAACTCAAATTATAAATGTTTTATAAAAACGAAAAATCTATCAACAACTGCATAACTAATAAAAAAATATCTCTTTTCTCAAGATTCATCAAAGCTCAGACAGCCAAAAACAATTTTAATAACACCCCTTACGTCAGTGGGTTCAGCCATTTCTGACTCTGACAAGGTGCAATTTTCAGCATCCACTGTCATCGCAACATTTCTCACCAAGAAGAATTCAGTTAAATAGTTGTGCCCTGTATGGTCTTCCTACCCAGTCACTGCCCCAGAGAAACTGCGAGTAGGGATGGAATATACACAGCTTCGATACGCAGCCGTTACAGCCGCAAACATCTTTGCTTTATGATGTAGTGGAGTGGACTATGCTACACAAAATCAAGTAGCTCTATTATCACAAGTGACACAGGCGACAGACATTCATCCACTGCCCGCAACACAATCACATCAATAATAAAATATTTTATCACTTGTCTTTAAACAGCTATAATAAATTACTGCAATATTTAGCAGTTTCAAAACTTCTAGGTCAAAAGAAACATTTTTGCAATTAGTTTCTAAGCTTACAAATTGTGACAGATGACCCATGTTAACTGAAAACCCATTATACTAACTTTTTAAGGCATTTTTTATAGACAAAAATAAAAGCATGTACTACCAAGAATTTTTCTATACACAAAAGAGAAGAACCAAGTCTCCCTGGATATCTCAGAGTCAATTTTCAACATTTAACACCAGCATTATTGGGTAACAGGCATTTACCCACGCACGGTGTCAATCAGACGCAAATTACTTCATCGTAGATAACAATGAATAAATTTTCAGTCGAAAAAATCATAAGCAAGCATAACTGCTAATTAGCAACAATCCAATGCTCACTAGCAAAAAATTGGGAACATTAAATAATTGTAAAATTACATAAATATCTGAACCACATAAATATGTCCACATAAATATCTGAACCACATGAATACCTACACTACCTGTATAAACCTCAGTCTCAAAATGCCAAAAAATAAGACAGAAAATGCAGCGAATCCTTTTCCAGTAATCCCTGCACTAAAAACCATATGGTCTCCAAATCCATTACAGTCTCAGACACTGAACTACATACGATCAAGTAGCTCTAGTACCAGAAGATCCTACAAGACACCCCACTAACACGATATAAAACACCGATGAATACATCAGTCTAAAATATAATTTATAAGATTTTAAAAAGAAAACCGACACTTTTCAGACTAAAACCAGATGGTCAAATAAAAAATGAATTCTAATCAATTGATCAATATGAGGCTAAGCATCCTACAGCATATACACATTAACCGCCAGGTATCAAATAACACTGCCAAGTACTGGATTACAGCAACACTAATGTAAAACTAAAACAATAAGCATCCTTTCAGGCAGGGATAATTGTAGATAAAATGAATACAAGTGAAAATAAATTTGGCTTCACTGCCATATGCAGCAACTACACTTTTGAAATAAAGGAATAGAATGCTGCCAAATCTTATCAACATCAAAATGGATATAAAATGTCTTGAATTTGAAATAAAATGAAATTAATGGTCTTAAGCATACCAATACTTTTTTTAAAAAAATCAATGTCATCCATCCAAAGAGATTAGAAATTAATGAACAAAACCAGAGCTACATATAAATTTAATGATAAACATATGATCAACAAAAATTGGCAGAGGTAAAAAGATACACTTCTCTAAAATGACACGTAGAACTGCAGGCATTAAATCCATCCTATGTGCCATCTTAAAGAAATCTTGCAACATCAAAAACATTTCACCAGAACTGCAAGGAACCCAGAATAGATCAAATTTTATAACACTCAAGCATTGCCTATTACACATGTTCATTATTTTTTTCCCATGGACAGAAGTAGTTTTCATGTAACACAACAATTTGATTTTCTGTAACACAAGCAACTTTAGACTACATAATTAAACAGTAGTCGGGCAATGAATCATACGAGAGCATTTCCGGAGTTCTTTGTTAGATCATGCTCTATCACCCTTCCATTCTTCACTTTCCCCCTATTTTGATGAAAATATCTCCGCCTGGGCGTATACGCAAAAGCAGAGGGTTTCCGCATCCGTTGCTAAACAATAATACAATTTTAGGCACAGAATAACAGAGCCAAACATAAGATCACAGAGCAGTCACTAAAATGGAATCTTTTGGACAATTATTTCCCAAATGTGGCAAACTTGGTAAAAAGACTGCACCATGTTCTTAAGTCTCAAAAATAGAATGACAAGCAATATTTTTGTAAAGATTATCTCACATTCAGAACAAAATTTAACAATTCATATTCCACTGTTTGTTGTACTCACCAAGATTTCAATAGTTCCCTTGGAAATTTTGGTTGGGATCTGCAAGGCCTGGAAGAAAGATGTTTTTTCAGGTCCCAATCCTGTGTTCTGTGGTTGAAGGATCACATCGCAAGGAGCAATAGCACCTGCACGGGCAGGAGCCTTGACCTTGTTGTCCATGATCTTGTCTCGTACATCCACCAAATCTTCCTTGGTGAAGACAAAGCCCACATTGCCTCGGATGTGTGGGAGCAGCCTGCAGAGATAGACCAGAGTTAATATAGGCAACAAGATAAATTCACATAAATGAGTTGTTTTAATGTGCTCAGACTGCCACAAGGCATTTGAAATCCTTAACCCTACACCCGAAAGTCAGTGGGTTCAGCCATTTCTAGCTCTGACAAGGTGTAGTTTTCATCTTATCTTTGTCATCACCGCACGAAGTTTGAACAACTCTTTTGGGACTAATACATGTCCCATAGAAAAATGGATCTGACATACTTTTCAAGGGCTGGGTTGTTTTCCATGTGTCCACGGATAGCCTTCCTGATCATGGTGTTCTTTCCCATGAGCAGCACAGCATGCTTCCTCAGGGACAGCCTGATGTGCTGCATCTGCCTAGAGCCGACATTGTCCACGCCCACGATAAAACACTTGGGGTATTCATCCAGAAGTTGCTACAAGATTTAAAAACTAATAAGATCACAGAATAAGTTAGGCAGAAAGAAAGTCTACAAAAACTAATAAGATCACAGAATAAGTTAGGCAGAAAGAAAGTCTACATATGAGGGTAATTGCAACTCCATTTTGAAAATTCTGAAAGTTAAGAACGCTATAAAAATCCAACATAGCTCTGAATAATTAATGTGATGCAAACTTGAACATTTTAACAAAATGACTTTATTTTCACTATCAACAAGTCCGACTACTCCATTGATTTTGATATACAGTACAATCTCAGTTAAAAGGGGAAAAGCTGTTTGGAATGATTTTTTCGATTAAACCATGAACATCTATTTTGTTATCTAATTACAGTAAATAATTTTGAAATGTTTTAGGTTTAAAATAAATTATTGATATAGTGAAATAATTTAAAATTGATGCAACCCCAGCTATCCGAAATCTTAAATCCAAAAAAATTTACTGTAAGAGAAAGGAGATTTTTTTTGCAATCCCCACTTTTTTCTTTTAAGCCTCTCCAAGGTCAGAGATTAATTCTTAAATGTTAAAATTAATGAGTATTAACAATATTGTTTACCTGTGCCTGTCAAGCACAACTCGTTGGTGTGAATATTGTGCTAGACGAAAGGTTAACTTTAACCCTCTGAGCGCCCAATTATTTTGAACTTTTAGCTATTAGGTTAGAAAACATAGCTTTTAAAGGAAATGAATCCATCTTTTTTGTATTTAATTACATCTTTGAAAACTTTATCCATTGTTAAGAAAATATACATATAAATAAGAGCTATCTGCTTTTGAACTGAACATGAAAAACAGACAAAGACGTTTGAGCCACTCAGAGGGTTAAAGAAGGGTTAACGTTAACACAAGTGTAGCCAACCAGAACAGTTTTGAATTGTTTTACATGCAAAACATTTCAGAATTATATACTGTAATTAGACACAAAACAGTAATAGATGTTCATGGCTTAACCGGAAAATTCATTAT
Source organism: Araneus ventricosus (assembly GCA_013235015.1). Taxonomy (NCBI): domain Eukaryota; kingdom Metazoa; phylum Arthropoda; class Arachnida; order Araneae; family Araneidae; genus Araneus; species Araneus ventricosus. The sequence goes on along the minus strand of BGPR01012917.1, from coordinate 669 downwards.
CCAAAACGGCTCCTCCTGTAGTTTGGTTGGGGTTTGACTGTAATCTTAAATTATTACACCATCTTAAAGTTATATTTTACAGTTATTTTCTTCAAAACCAAAATTTAAGACAGAATAGTGAATCTAAAATTATCCTGAACTTCCCGAGTTGAGAACGCAAAATTCCTTCAATAAACTTTGAAAGCAATTGCCCCCGTACACACATTACAAATAACATTTTCAATAACTGCACAAGATTGACAAATCTAGCCAACACTGAGAAGCACATACATACCACCAACTTAAGGAAGTAGTTGCTTTTCCAGGTAGCTCGGTCCTCCCTGCCCATCTTAGTAGTACAAGGATCTGTTTGAAGTTTTAAGGACTGAAAAAGGAAAAATAAGTTGAAAGAAAGTTTTAGGCACATCTGAAACAATTCTGATCAATTCATGAGATTTTTTCCTTAAAACAATCTAAAAACAATATATACATAATCCTATATTCCCAGTTCTTTATTCTTTTCACATTCTTCTTAATGCAGGAAGTAAAACAGCCTAACAATAATGACATTTAATTCAGTTGTAATTCGTGTTGTAAATGTTGATCATGCTGCGTTGCAAAATGTACAAACTTGCGGATACGATTTTTGCATTTTTTTTTTTAATCTTCTGATGGTGTCCAAAGGCTGGG
>BGPR01012915.1:18600-43314 GCA_013235015.1 Araneus ventricosus | reverse complement strand
TTTATAATTAAATAAATTGTTTGAATATATTGAGCAAAATGACATTAAAAACAAAGATATTATAAAACCCTACTATCGTGGTAAAAATTGAAAAATCGCTTTATGTTCGCATCCAGGACTGTATCATTCAAATAGCGACCCCAGTCTCTAACCGAGGGTCACGCTCCAGTGGGCTTTCGACCACCAACTGTGAGGAGAAAAGGGGAGAAGGCGGACGAGTCCATTTCACGAATCCATATGTCAACAAAACCTCCGTATACAAAGGTAGTAAGATTTTGAGGGTCGCTAGGAGTCAGAGGGTTAAAAGAAGATAGCTTCTATTTTTAAAAACGGAGGAGACAACGTTTCCTAGTTTACATTTTCAATATGCCTGTCACATTCTGGTTATTAGTTTTATCAAACATTCATAAATTTCAACACTTTTATCTTTAATCTAATAGCATATTCAGATGTGCATATAGAAAGTCTCCTATTACCACAGATGAACTAGCTGACTTCCCAGACCTCATGAAAGATATGAAAAAGAGGCTTGCAAAAAATTCCAAATGTTCAAGATGTCCTGAAGCAATGGAGAAAACGGAAGATTCAACTACTAAACTAGTCATTATTTCTGAACAATTAGTTAAAGATGACTGGACGCCCCCTTAAAAGCCATTGCAGTCTACTAGACATGGCTTGCGAATTTTTGGGCATTTTAACTATTAATACTTAAAATCTTGTTTCTTGTTTTTTATTACTTTGGAAAGGGAGCACTACGATTATCTGTATCAGTACGTGCTTGGAAATCTCCCAAGCAACAAGCTTTCGGAAGAGGTTTTAATTTCCATAAATGAATAAGAGGACGTTTCTAGTGATTTTGCAACAGTTTCGTTTTTTGGTTCTTCCAACGGTTATCACTTTTAGACCTCGTTTTATTAACATGAGGGATAATTGTTAAAATGGCACACAATTTTGCTTTTAAATTTAACAAAATAGTGCATTTTTCGAAATAATGTGCCAGGATTGTGATCATAACGATACTTAATCAAATTAATATTTTTATTTTAGAAGAAATTCGTTAAGACTGCTTGTGGTCATCAGCACCTTTGCCATGCCGATAACCATGATTTCTGCTAAAGATACCTTTAACCAGTAAATTAAAATAGATAGTAAAAGACATTTAAGGTAATTTTTAGATTATCCTTTGATAAATAAACGATTTTAGTTTTATATTATAGAAACGATTTCTGTATTTTTTTTCTAAGATTGATTGTCGTCGTGTATTAATAAATTTATATTTAGGAATAAAAATCAACATGAACACTAAAATGGCCTTCAATATTTTTTTCCTACTTACAATGCGTTAACATCAATATTGATACAAATAAATATGTTAAGAGCGACCAACTTCAAACATTTGAACCATGCTTAGAGTTGTTAATCGTAAATATTATCAACAGCAATTTCCTAAGAGTAACTATAAAACAGGAAACCGACAAAATCCTGAACATATTCCTGCAGAAATTCAGCTGTCAGAGACATATGGATGTAGTTAGCTTTTAAGAATGCAGATTTACAAGAATCCCAATGAAAGATTAGAAAATCTGCAAAGCACCTTAGACAAACTCTTCAATAATATTGCCGGTGGCCTAGTGGTAAGGTGTCGGCTTGAGGACCGGATGGTACCAGGCCCGAAACCCGACTACACTGAAGACCCATCGTGTAATGGGCCTGCTACACGTTAAATCAAACGCTGCGGGTCAAATGTTCTCCCTGCTGGTGTCGTGCGGAAGTTTGAAAAAGGGGTAAAATTCAGGTGCCGTCCTTGTCAACTGACTGCGGTTCAAAACTGCGAGGTCAATCGCAAAATATACTTAGTGTTGCTTCAAAACGGTACGTTAATATATATAAACTCAACCATATGTTAATTTCATGCCTTAAGAAATGTATATTTACGATTGACAGGATGGCTATAGAACATGTCTACATAAACCAAACCAGTAATTTAACTTATATAAGTTAAAATATTTACTTTCACTTACATTTTTATAAGGAAACTAAGCATTTTGTTGACTAGAATGGCGAACACTTGCTGCCCTGCGTATAGGTGATTCAATACAGCTAGAATTATGTAGCGTCATTTGTTGGTTCGGTGGATAATTATATTAGTTGCAATTTTTTTATGTTAACTTATATTTAAAATTGATTTAATATCATCTCAAACTTTCCTTTATATTATAATTATTATGGATGGACATTATTTAAAAATTCCTTAGAACTCTTATTTAGGGAAGTTAACTTTTGGACAAACCAATATTCGGTCACAATTGTGAATGACCTCCAAAATGCAAATTTAGACGTGTAGCTGTTTTCACAAGAAATTATAGAAACAATTCTACTACATTTTTTAAGAATTCATTCTTGAATCATAAGTAGTCCCTCGCGAAACAGAATGTATGATAGCTTAAATATTCCTGAGCAAATATTACCTTCTCTGGCACAGACTGAAAATAGGGAAATCTAAATCGCTAAAATAGTTGCTGGTTCTCCAATACATAATTTTTTTTCTATTTTAAATCATGTTGTAACGTGATTTTTCTGCGAACCACCCGCAGGTGAAAAGGTTTGCCAATTTCAATCCCGAATGTTTTACACATGCGATCCAGTTGTGCAGATGGCCACTGGGGCTCAAACGACAACATGTGATTGATGACGCAATATAATAGAGTACGATGAAACTCTGGAAGTTGCAGGCTCTTCCCCAACTATTACTGTGATTGGTCGAGGAGACTTTAGATGGATTCTGTCAGAAGTTCTATCCAGCGGGCATACAGCGTTATGATATTCTCTTGTGACTTATTTTTAAATTTAACCGAATAATCGGAACTGTTACTATTTTCTTTGTATATATATATGTAATGATTTCACATTTCTCTACTTTACAATAAAGGTTTTTATAATTTTTAATTCATAAAATTATTTCAACTTAAGCTCTAGTATGAGAATAACTGTCACTGTAACTCGCTGAGATCCAGATTAGAACGGCCGTAGCATTCAGGGATTTTCCCGTTTTTCAGCAGTCTAAAAAGGCTTGACGGCAACCTTCTTTCTCTTTTGAAAACATGTAACTTACCTGCCAGACACACATCTTCGGCGTTACTCTTCCTTTGCTTAAATCGTTACCAGTCACATGCTTCTCGGTTCTCTACATTAACTTTTTTGACACTTACTTTTTATTCTTATTATACAAAACGAAACAAATTATAAGATACGCGCCATATCGCGCATCGGCGTACGACCTTCGTAAATTTCGCGCCTTTTTGGCGTTTGTGGACTGACTTGGCGAATTTTATAACACTTGCATTCTTGACCCTATCGCATTGCAGCGTTCTGCGAAGACAATATCAATATCAATAATATACCGTGGACCCCAATATTTTTAGGCGGGGGAGGGGGCTTCGGGTATGACCTCTTTGTTAGAAATAAACTAGAAAGTTTAGGGCAAATCACTCCCGCTAGTTTTCTCAATTCGTAATTACAAACTGGAAATCAAAGAAGAACTGTTTAAAAATTGCATTGAGTTTTTGCATTAAATTGCTACAAAATATAAATTCGAAACTGGCATTCTTTCTTCACTATGTTTATCTGAATATGTAAACATATATATTCTTAATAATTACACTACTTTTTCTCAAATATTTTTTTTGCATCGAGGGAATAAAAAAATAGTTTTGTGGGTTATTATGGCAGTTGAAATATTTTCGTAAGTGCTTGAGAGCATCTCGAGCACAAGTAAGAAGGAATTATTATTTAGGTGGTGGATCAGAACTATATACTTGTTTTAATAGTAGAGAACAGGGGTTTAAATGGAATTCGTGTAGTTTACCTTGTTTATTCTCCATTTACTTATATTAACGTCAGGTAAGTCGCATTAAAATCTATATCATGGCTTGTGCCAATTTGACTTATATTTTCTGCTGGTGAGACTTTAAAATTATGTAGAACACTAGATAAGCAATTATTGCAAAAAAGGAAAAACACTTCATTTGAGCTAGCTTTGAACTGTTGAATTTTTATCGTCACTTTCGCTTTGAACTCCTACTAAGTATAAAAAGCCAGAGTTTTTTTGGGTTTCCACTGAATTGCTTAGCAACAATCATAATCGCCAGCGGTAATTTTTATGACATCATTTAAGGAATTCGGAGCTTCAGAATATTAAACTTCCACGCTGCATTTCTCATATGGTTTATCGAACTCATGAGAGAAACTTCTGTTATTTTTTATCTAGAGGCTGAGTTTAACGTATCGAACATTAATTATAATCCAATCTTAGAATTTGTAGCTCAAAGTATTTTAACTATCACGTTTTTATAATTTATCAAGATCAAATGAAAAGTCCAGAGGAAATTCAATGAGGCTTCCGGTTTTTAATTTTGCAGGAAAAGAAAACAAAGTTCCCAGTCTTCCACGTAGTTCCCACGTAGATTAAAATTTGAAATAAAAGACTAATGAATTATATTTTAATTTAGTAATTAAGCAATACAAAGATTCATGATGTCTCAAAAAAAGATTTAAAAAACAACTATAAATTATTATTGTGTCCATTACTAAAAATGGACAATGTGCACTATGCAAGGCAAACACCTAGATATAAAGCTGAAAATTTCGTACAAACACACATTAAAGGGAAGAATGTGCTTCATTGCCGTTTTAGAAATTTTATCTAGAATATTAATTAAATAGTATTTAAATGATTTTGGCTTTTTCATTGATAACCTACAAAAATATTATACCACAAAATTTATTTTTACAACGACTAATATTTTAAATATATCATCTCTTTTGTGGTGCCAATTGAGTCGCCATACAATTTTCTTTTCTAGTTTTAACATCGTATCCACAGCTGTGTAATATTTGAAATATATCATTCTGATGAAAGTTTATCCACCTACCCATTTCTAAAATGATGCCATAAAATTACATCCATTGAGGTTGTGAGGATAGTGTTGAAACCTGAAAATCAGAAAAAACTCAATACATTCTCTTCTTGACCCTTCTAGTTTATTTAAACCTGGAAGATTATTGCATCTGAAAGGTAATTTTTTTAAGCTGCAAGGAAAGAGTTTTTGTATAATTATTGCCATAGGACAATAAATATTTTACAAGCCTTTTAAAAGGTAGAAAAAAGATTAAATACAAATAATTACTCAAAAAGCAAAGTTCATCCTAGAACAAATCTTTAAGAAGAACGTACATGCTCTGGAGAGATTTTAACGGGTTTTAGGGTAGGGGCTGTATTTCAAAATTTGAGAAATTAAATTTTTATTTCAGTTTGTTTCCGATTTGAAGAGAAGTCACTGAAAGGTCCAGTAAGTGTTATTAAATGTAATCCTGCTAGAAAACCATAAAGAAAAGTTTAAGGTTTTGAATCAAAATGTTGCTATTATCTCAAATAGAGGCTTCTTCAGTTACCACTAGGATTTCTTATTGTTATTACATTCAAGAAATAACAACAATTCTCAGCAATAATTTCAGTAGAAAGTAATATTTCAAAATTGAAATATAAAAAATAGCTTTCACAATACAGCAGTACATGAATGCAGATAATTTATGGTTTTTATATTAACCAAAATTAAAAGTTTCGAAATTTAGTTTTGGACCTTCTACAGGAAATCTCCCCAAGAAAATTTTGCTGGTAAATTTTGTCCTCTAGTAACAAATAACTAAAAAAAGTAATTTTCTTTCAAATTATTTATGGAAGTTTTCAAGAGATCATACAATTATTTGACATTCTAACATTTTTTAAAATTTTAATTGTTAAATGTTCTTAATGGAAATAGTATATTATACTATGTAACATAAAATGTATTTATTGCCGGTTAATATAAATGTTACAGGAGCTAACTATTAAGTTTACACTTGACTCTTTGACTTATGAAGAACGTTTGTCCCTTCTGGTTCATTGCAATCAGACCGAAAATATCAAAATTTCTGAGTGCAAATCATAATTCTAATATATTTATAAAATAGTTACAATTGTGATTTTAATTTATGTATAGGTAATTATGTTTTGTATAAATTATTATATTATATCTTGCAACTGGCATAGTTTTCTTGGAATAATACAAGGTGTGTAAATAAAGTAGTGATACTGATTTAAAAACAAAGACAGAGATGAATACTAAAATGTGTTTCAGTAAATTTTCCTACTTACAATACAATAACACTAATTTTTATACAAGTAAAGATATAAAGAATGATTAAATTCAAAGCCATGCATAGAGTTGTGCAGCATTAATATTATCAACAACCATTTTGTAAAAGTAATTACGACAGAGAGAATCGATCAAATCCTGAACATCCTCCTTCAGAAATTTCAGAATTTTTCAATGTCTTTCCAATCTCTGTTTTTGGTTTAGGTTCTTTACGTATTTTACTAACCTTGAAGGACCTTCGTTCTTTTCAAATAATGGGCTCTATACGGTTTAAAAATAATTAACAATGGAGAATTTTGTTAAGAGGAAAACGATCTCATTTGCTGCCTTCCATTCCAAATCTGTTTTTATGAGTTCTGCAATTAAAAGCGATTCTACGTTGTTTCTCTTTCTTAAGGAAGAGGTAGTCATCTGCAGGTATAGTTAAATATCTAAACATCTCTGCAGCATATAAGGTAAATGCTGCAAACACAGGTAAACAGTGCAGATCAGGAAGTTTACACCAAAGCAAAACAGACTCCATGGCTTTCACTAGATACATATAGCGAAGACAAAAATATAGTCATGAAGAAAGCCTTACATGTTAATAACGATGGTTTTAAATGTATTCAATAAACTGCTACGTAAAATTGGGAAGTTGGCAGAGACATTTCTTCAGTTTGGTATTACTGGTGAAGGAGTAGCTGATTCAGGCCTGGCATCTCCACATATTACAAGGGCTAGATATGCTCATGAACTTACTCTAGTAGTATTCTATTGCCTTCAAAACCAAGCATAAAAGAAATAATTTCAATACATATTCGATAATGAGACGAAAGATATAAACAGAATGGAAAAGAGTAGCTTGCATTACATCGTCTGTACAAATAACTGACGTAATGTTATGGAGCTTGAGTTATCATTGCTTCCAATGGTGTTCAGTGTTCGTTCTGCAATCTTCAAGCTGTTTGCTGTCAACCTAAAGATGATACGTCCTTCGACTCTCACTTTGAATTATGTGATATACTCACGCTCGTTGCCTGTATTTGTTCGAGATTCTTAAGAAATGCGAAACATGCACCCTTCATGTTTCGCTTAATTCACCATCAATAGAACCGTATCTGCTTCTTCTGTCATATCGGATCCTCTGAGGTGGTCCTGTTTGAGGTGGTTTCAATGTCTATCACACATTCAAACTAAACCCGTTTTCTGTCATATCTAATGACCAGTTCTACGAACAGAATAAAAAGAGAATTAAAAGGCAAAAGAGGTGATATAGAAATTCTAGAAAATAAAAGTGCTCTTCTGAAATGAATGGTATCGGACCCTGATATTTCTACGACTATAGCATAGTTTGAAGAAGCTTTCTTCATTGGATCGGAGGATGAGTTACAAAGTTCATATAATTAAAGTTCATGAGCACAGGTTTAAAAATCATGTAAATCAAATGTTTAGTGTCATAATGTGAAAGGAAATCCCTTTGAAATTAGTCAGTTAATTTACAACTGGAATTAGAAAACTTGTAGTTCGAGAGATTTGGAGGCTACAGCATTTGGAGCTTACTTGAATAGATTCAAACAGTCATAAGAGTACTTTGCACATGGCCTACCAGAAGTGAAAATGACATCATTAAAAGTAATATTATTCATTTCTTTGATGCTTTAGTAAAAAAGTATGGAAAGTCATGAAAGGCTGATGAAGTCTAGCAATATATCCTGATATGGCCAACTGTTCACAAAACTACTACCGCTGAGATGCTTGTGGCAAATATCTATATGATTCGTGAATGCTTAATGTCGATAGATTTGTTTTCCTATAACGCAACATCACAATTAAATACTGTGTATGACTGTCGAATGTTTGTTTGTTTTTTACAAGTTTGTTTTTCACAATCATTAAGCACATACCATCAATAAACTTTTTTAGCAAGTGAAGTTAACTACACAGCAAGAAATTATCTAACGCACTTTCTCGAAAAAGATTTTGGATTTCTATTACCGGAAACATTAGCATGCAAAAAAAATCTGATGATTGTTGCATCCCTGTTTGGACGACAATTCCAGATGTTTACAAAATTTATAAAAAACTGGTATCGTGTGGATGCAAAGCATAGAGTTTAACATGGAAATCCACTGAAAACGCACTACAGTGTACTTAACTATCCTTTTGTGAGGGCCAGTGTTCCCACATTGAAATTTAAGGAAGAAAATATATTTGTTTTGATAAGCGTTAATTAAGAAACCTTTTATTTCATACAGTTTGTTGTTATTTTCTTTGATTGTATGTGTTTCGTACAGTTTTCTCTACTGGGCTGAAAACATTTATAGCAGACATTTTTCAGTTGTGGGCCGTGGTTGCCTAGTGGTATTGTCTCAGTTTCGGGGTCGGATTGTTCGAAGTACGATACACGATTACACTCAAGAATATATTATGAATTTCATACTAATAGAAAATACAGTCTAAATATTGCACTAGGAAGATATAGATATGGTGCATGCTAAATCTGACGTCGTTTTTCGAACGCCTTTCCGCTTTTGTGGTGTGGAAGTTTGGAGAGTGGATCTCTGGTCAGTTGTCGTACTCTTCATCTGAAATCGGTTCAAAATTACGTGGACCGTTCGAAAATAGCGATTTAAAACATTATTTTAATAAAACTAAGCTAAGCTATCCTTTCAGTTTGTACTTCTTGTGGAATATATTGTGAATTTTATACTTACAGAAAATACTGTGTAAATATTTCACTAGGAACTTTCTTTTAAACATAATTATGTTCGATGATATTTCTGATACTAAAATCGGATATTACAGCATAGCATAAAGGTAATTTACCTATATTTAACTGCCCATATCTGTCACTACATTAAACAATGACTAATAAATTAAGCCTTTTAAGCTTTTTAACAATATAGGAGACATTGACAATCCCATATAATTAAAAAAAATGTCTAAAAAGTCAAATAAACATAAAAGAATTTCGGCGATTTAGCGTGTTAAGTTCCCTATAAGCCACCATTTTGATGGCGTTATATCAGATAAATAATGCCTCTAAAAGTTGGGGTTTCGGCTGTTTTTAAATCAGAAAATGATACAGAATTAGTATCCAAAAATTCGCAATTTCTGCCAGAAGTGAAATATTCTTTGGTTCGGTTATTCGTACTAGTTGAAAGTACTACTTTGGCGATATATTCAAACGTAGTTGGATTTCATTTAGATTAATTTCATTTTGAAATGCGTACGATTTCTTGCGATATTTTATTCTTGTGTACACTGTGAGAAAATATGAAGTTCTGATTGTCAGGATGACAATAGAGTCGGTCAACATGAAACAAAGTAAATAATTTAATTTATATCAAGTTCAAGTATCTACATTAATTTACATTTTTATGAAAATACTTACATAAACATTTTGTGGATCAGAATGGGGAACTGTGGCTGCTCTCGTATGGGAGATTCAATCCAGCTGGAGTTATTTAGCGCCACTTTTTGGTTCGGCGGATTATTATATTCGAAATAATTTTTATTTATCTTAATTTAAAATTTTATTTAATATTATCGTGAACTTTCGTCATATTATTATCATTAAAAGTAGATACAATCTAAAAATTCCTTAGAGAACTTTTTTTAGTGTTATTAATTTATGGACAAGTCAATAATCGGTCACAATTATGAAAGATCTCGAAAGTGCAAATTTAGACAGGTAGCTGTTTTCACAAGAAACTACAGAAAAAATTCTACTACATTTTCTCAATATTTTTAATTGAATTATAAATAGTTCCTCTGGAAATGAACGAGTGTAAAATTCCCTCGAAATGCACGCTTTTATTTTTCTTCTAGACTTAATAGTTTCGCAGATAATGGCTCTGAAATGTGGGAGATGTCCAATAATTTGAAACCTCTAGACCACAGTAACGGCCCGTTACCTATCTGATAAAAAAAACATTTTAAAATGCTTTGTCATCACAATGGCGGTCAAATGGCCACATGTGATTTATGACGCACTATGATAGCGTACGATATGACTCTGAGGGTTGTAGACACTTTTCTAACTATAACTGTGACTGGCTGTGCAGACCTCAGTAGGATTCTGGAAGAATCTCTCTTCAGCGGGCATTCAGCCGTGGGATGTTCTTTGTGACTAATCTCTGAATTAAGCCGAATTATGGGAACTGTAAATATTTTTCTTGTATAAACAAATCCTTATTAAATATTTATCCTAGACTCAACGGCTGTGAGTACTTGTGTAGTTGAAGCGTGTCTCCAGTAAGTTCCAATTTAAAAATTTTTGTATTGCTGAAGGTCGTTACACGGATCACCTCACTATTAACACAATGTGCTCTGCAATATCTATACGATATCTTTTACGATGTTGGGCGGCTTTCACAATATCTTAGAAATATCGTGGATATATTGTTAAATATCGTGGAGATATTGTTAAATATCTTGCGCTTATAGGGCCCACTACTTTTTTTACAATACAGTAAAACCTTATTATAACGATATTTTAGGGCGTAGAAAATATATTGTTATAGACAGAGCGATTGTATGATCCTGCAACAGTATTGGATCAATTTCCCAAATTATTTGTAGCTTTTCTTCAAGTGCCAATGCTTTACGCCACATCATCCTTGATTCAATGTTTTAACACATCAAAAGCGAATTTCAAGATAGTCAGAAGAACTAAATCCGAAGGAACATGTTAGTTTACACCCGGAGTCAGAAGAAACGAACACCTGTGCACATTTCAATCTGCATCCCCTCGGGTCCATCTACTACTTCCACAGTCTCCTGTTTATAGTCCCTCTACACGATTTTTCTGTTATCTCACAATCATCACCATAAGTTGTCGTTTTCGAAGGGAAAAAATCGGGATTGTATTGTGCCAACCTTCTAAAGAGGCAAAATTATCGTTAATTCATCTAGAAATTGATTATTGTTGTAGCCAGATAGAAAATACATATAGTAAATAAGAATTCCTCTGAGACCACAAAATATCGTTGTACGTAGTTTTATCCTTATATACATTATCGTTATACACAGATTTCTCTGTTGCATGATCCTACGAGTTGGGTATCTCTCAGGATTACCAGATCAGAATGGTAAAATAAGGCAAAAGTACAGTCGCAGAAAAATAACCGAACCACCCAGCATTATTCTGCCATCGTTCATCGGAAATTAATTCAAAAGGTACTAAATTTCAGGAAATAACGTCTACTAAACGAATCCGTATCTAAATGTTTCATAAGGGGTTGTCTACATATTTATAGTTGCACTAACTTTGAAATTTCAAATAGCAACACCCACTTCTGATGACATAAATAAATTTATCATCACAAAATACCCCAAGATATAAATTTTGGTTAATTCACCGTTACAAGATCGGAAGATATTCGACATTTTGTGTTCCGATATAAAAGGGGTCGTCTCCATATTTAGATAGTGATGTTCGCTGCTTGCATTTTAATATCGGTGGTAGAATTTTAACTTATTTCGCGCTTTAAATGTTTTTTAAACGTATTGATCTACATCTTACAATCGATAAAACTTGATGCTTAAAAAAGTTTTGTAGAAAGGAATTTTTCTTCAAAAGAATTTCTGTCCTGCAAAAGTCATTACATGCAATAACTCTGGAAATTTTGTATAATTTTTATTTTCGGTTCAATAAATTTTCAAGACTAATTCTTCAAATTTTAATAATGCATAAGCATTTACATAGTCTTTTTTGCATGAGTGGAATAATCGAGTAAAAGAGAATATTCGTTGTTTTCATGAAATGTTAGTATATGTATTTACATTAATAACTTGTTTCGATTTATTCAAACTTTCACCATTTTTATTTATTTTTTGGATTTCCCTTGTAAATTGATACGGTATTAGTATTTTCCAATTCTTCGTTTACTATTGATTTAAATGAAATACTGCACCAATTTAATTATAAAATTTTAATATATATATAAAAAGAGACATATTAATATATTTAAATTTTATAAAACAAAATGGTAAATTCATTATATTTAATAATAATAAAGTTTTCGAAATATATAATGCCCTCATAAATGCATCGTTTAACAGCGAAAGCAGAAAATTTAATGTAATTTAAAAACTACTTTTTCGAAAAAGCTGAAATTATGCATGTGCATATTAAATAGTCTTCTGCATTGATTACTGTTAAAATTTGGGAGTGTTGCCATTCAAAAGTTTTTAAACATCAAATTTAATAAAATATTTCCAGTTTTCGAAAATTTTTCAAATCAAAAGTACACAATGTGTATATTACTTCATACTATTACATAATAAAAGTTCTAGGTCAATAACTATATTATATCTCAAGGTATCAAAAATACTCAAAATTTTACATTAATACTACAGACTGAAAATTTTATTTGCTTATAATTTCGAAACAAATAGAGTTTGAATGATAAAATTTGGTATCCGAGCAGAATTTTTGATACAGTTTTGAAATCCATCCAAGAACGCTGTTTTCGTGGTTTTTCAGATGTTCATTTTATTAAAATAAATAACCGTCTTCGGCGAACAGCTTGTTTTCTGGAAATATAATCTCAATTGATTTTCTAACGCATAATTTGATATTCATGATTCCTTTGAAAAAGTAATTTTAAACATCGAATTCTGATAGACATAATTTTTTATAAAAAAAGTTTACAAATCCTTCTAGTAGCGTTTTCTCTTTTTCTGGAAAAAATCTTTTCCTGCTTTTCTTCTGGTGAATTTGCGCCGGATTGTCCTTTCAACGGCCAGAAATATTCGCAAATCATGTTGATATTCCACCTTCCTTTTGATATTGCTTTCTAATTTCTTTATGCCTTGGTGAAATTTTTCCTTACTGTATCTAAATTTCCATGTCCGAATGGAGAAAATGAAATTTTGACTCATATTACACCATAATTTTAGAAATCTGCTAACATATCTTCTATTTCTAGTCTAGGTCTTTTTTGTATCCAAAAAGATAGTTACTTACAAGTTTCAAGGATTTCTAAATTTTTCTCTCACTTATTTTAATTTTGAACTCAAAACTTTCATTCTTTCATCAGTTTTTGATATCAGGTTCTACAAATAGCCCTTCCTTCAACTTCCATTTCGAGAAACACGGGAACTGTTCACAAAGGTTTCTGAAACATTCTCCTTCTTTTTGAAATGCCTTAACAAAGTTTTATATTGTCTAATTTTATATAAAGCAGTATTTTCCAATATATAAGGAAGGAAAGTTCCAATATAACTGGTCCATGAGGGACAGGATATCTCCCAGATTGGATGTTATGATAAAACATCTATTTATTCCTTAGATTTAAACCTTTCACATTGCATGTACAAAGCTAACAAGCATCAGTATAGATTTTAGACTCTCTCCGAACCACTGGTATACCAAACCGAAATGATTGGTTTTTACATTGAAACCATTGCCTGGGTTCTTTTACACAGACGGAATAAACTTTGTCCTACTCAAAACGCAGAATTATATACACGCGAGATAGACTGCACTCAGAAAAACATTGATTGGGGGAGTAGAAAAAATGGCAGGAATTAGAATGACTCAGGGAAAAGAGAAATTAAATATGCACCAACATTTATGTGATCAGATTTTAACTTGTTTGCTCTGGCTTTACTGTTGTTTTTTACAGAGAGCTTACTAGTTTAGAAGAACGTATTAAATAATATTTTATTCTTTCTTGATCAGAATTTATATAGATTAAATTAATATTTACTATCTCTAGATATGTTTATTAAGTTTATACAAATAATGTAAAGTTGTTCTTATAGTGAACATCCGTAGATATTGAACTTGTGTTTTATGATAAAACTGTAAGCGATGGAATTTTTTTATTATTTTCCCAATAATTAGCATCTCAAAAACTAAAAAAAATTGTCAATTACTTTAATACAATTTCTTCATAGCTGAACGCTTGAAGAGTTTTTAAGTGAGGTTCATGCGTCCATTTCAATTCACCCATCACAGAGGGTGTCTGAAAATTTAATTCTTCGTTGTGCTTCGAAAGACGCGCATTTTGAATCGATTACGATGTGATTACAATGATTGCATTTAAAATTTAGTCTATAGCTTTCTTCTCAGACTCAGTTCTGCGATTCTGGGGTAGTTCGGAAGTTGGAGAGGGGGATGCCGGTAACAGGTGTCGTCCTCGTCATCTGACCTAGATTTAAAGTTACGAGGTCCGTCCCGAAATAGCTCTAATACAAGGATCATATGAATCCAGCACACCTCTTCATCATACTTAAAATAAATTTCAATTTTATTTGAAATTAGTTAACTAGATAATGAAGTTGCTTATTATTAACAGGAACGCTTCCTCGTCAAAAGAGATTTCATAAGATTAAATAAGTTCAGGATGAATGTTAAATAAAAATTAAATAAAAGATGAATGTTAAATAAAAGTCAGAAGGGGAAAACTGAATTAATTTTTTTATTAATAATTGGAAATCAAATGTTTATTAATTCGATATTCAGACGAAAACGAACAATTTAAAATAATATTACAACTGAAGAATTATTTCTTAATATTTCATATTTGCAGTATTTTGTCATAAAAAAATCTACACCGATATCCCCAAAATAAACAATAACATCCTATGCAAATTACCAACTTACGATTTAATTAATGCGAATGGCTTTATTCGTGTCTGAGCTTTTATATTCAGTCAACAAAAAAAGGCAATTATTGAATAAGAACTCCAATGTACAAAAAAGTACTTTTAAGATTTAAACTTAAAACTAGAATTTTTGAAAAATAGAAACTTAGAATGAATTCCAAAATAGAATTACAATTAAATTTTATCTCGTGACATCAGGAGGAGGTATTCAACACGGGATGTTCTCCATCCTTTATTGCAGTTTATTTAGGAAATAAATTTGTTTCCAATCGGCTAATAGATATAAATGTTTAAAAAACTGGAAAAAATAAAAAGTGAACAAATAAATAATCTTAAAAATCTAAGTTATATATTATAAAATTCAAAAGTCTCAATGCTGTTTAGATTACACTAGCACAAATTATGACTTACATTTATCATGCTATTACTAATAGAAAATAGAAACACATTACCGAATGTGTAGAGATTTCGCTAATATCAAGGCTATGCTGACGTCATTACTTAGCTAATTTCGAGGCTTCAAAATTATTTTCTAGTTTATATTACAGCCAATAAAAAACTAAATATTCATAAATTTAAAAATAAAAATTGTATATATTTAACGAAAATATGCATATGAGTATTTAAAAATGCAGAACAGTTATTTTGAAGCAGTTAAATTTAAGTTTGAACATAATTTTTATTTCTTAAAGAGAGAGGCGTTCAGACCCTCAGGAAAAAGGATTTTTTGCACTTATTTTTTTTTACTTTCTCGTGTACAAAGAGAAAGTCTTGTATTCGTCAAAAAATTCGAAGTCGAGATTTTGATGAATCTTGAATTTTTTGACCTCCCTGTGTCTGGAAAACACGATCTTGGAATTATGTCTGTCTGTCTGTCTATGAACAGGATAACTCGAAAACTATTATAGCTAGAGGGATGAAAATTGATATGTGACCTTTACGCCTAATTTGTAGGTTTCTATAAAAAATATTTTGATAAAATCCGTCCGCTGGGAAGTCAGTCAGAAGGATGAATAAAATTTGGTGCGCAGTTTTATCATAAGAAATCTAAATCCGTATGAAAAGATTGATGAAATCCATCAAGGCGTTGACTGTCTGTCTGGATAATCGCATACTTGTTGTTATTATGTGCTCATTAACGAAAAGACTTAGATAAATGAGATTTGTTGTGTTGTCTTCTAGTTTTAATTGTAGTTACGTGTCCAATTTCGTTACAATCGATTGAAAAAAGACGTTCAAATTTCATATCTTAATATGACGTAAAAATACGCTCCATATAGTGTATCGGCGCACGACCTTTGTAAACTTATCCCCATTTTACTGACTTGGAGAATTTTATCTCACTTGCATTCTTTACCCTTTCGTATTGCAGCGTTCTGCGAAGAAAATATCAATAATATATAGTGGACTCCGCAATTCTTACGCAGGGGGATCGAGTATGACACCTTTCTTAGAAAGTATGTGCGATAGTTTAGGGGAAATCACACTCGCAGGTCTCGCAGGTCTTACGCAGGTTTCGCTATTGGTGATTTCAAACTGGAAATCAATGTAGAAATGTTTAAAAATCGCATTGAGTTTTGCATTAAATTACTGCGAAAAATAAATTCGAAACTTGAATTATTTTTTCAGTATGTTTATCTGAATATGTAAACATATATATTCTTAATAATTACACTACTTTTTCTCAAATATTTTTTTACATCGAGTTAATAAAAAATTGGTTTTGTGGGTTATCATGGCAGATGAAATATTTTCGTAAGTGCTTCAGAGCATCTCGCGTACATTTGTAATAAGGAATTAATATTTAGGTGGTTGATCAAAACAATTCCATTGTTTTAATAGTAGAGAATAGTGGCTTAAAGGGAATTCGTGTAGTTAACCTTGTTTATTCTCTGTTTATTTATATTAAACTCAGGTAAGAGGCATTATAATCTATATCTTGGTTTGTGCCAATTCGGCTTATATTATCTGATAGTGGGATTTTAAAATTAATTAGAACAGTAGCTAAGCAATTATTGAAGAAAAGGAAAAACGCTTCATTTAAGCTAGATATAACTATTCGATTTTTATCGACAATTTCGCTTTGAACTCGTACTGAGTAAAAATTCAACGTTCTTTCCGTTTCGACCGAATTGCTTAACAACAGCTTTAACAACAATCGTAATCGCAAGCGGTAATTTTTATTACATTTTTTCCGGAATTCGGAACTTCAGTATATAAAACTTCTACGCTGTATTTTTAATATGGTTTATCGAACTCAAGGGAGAAACTTCTGTTATTTTTTAGCTGCAGGCTTAGTTTAACCAATCTGACATTAATTATAATCCAATCTTAGAACTTTTAGCTCAGCGTATTTTAAGTCTCACGTTCTGATAATTTATCCAGATCAAATGAAAAGTCCAGAGGAAGTCGATGAGGCTCCAGTTTTTTAAATTTTTCAGGAGAAGGAAAACAAATTTCCCTGTCTTCCCACATAGTTCCAAAATTCACACGTAGATAAAAATTTTAAATAAAAGCATACTAAATTTTATTTTTTATCTTGAAATTAAGCAATACAGTGACTAATGATATCACCAAAAAGTATTTAAAAACAACTTTAAATTATTATTATGTCTAAAAATAAAAAAGTATAATGTGGACTATGCAAGACAAACACCTAGACCTAAAGCAAAAAATTTGGTACAAACAAAATTTAAAAGGGGGAGAATGTACTTCGGGGACGTTTTAGAAATTTTAACTTGAATTTAAATTAAATAGTATTTAAATAAATTTGGCGTTTTCATAGTAATCTTCCAGAAATATTATACCACAAAGTTTGTTTAGTAAACTTCCAGAAATATTTTAACACAAAGTTTGTTTTTACAACAACTAATATTTTAAAACATATCATCTGTCTTGTGATGCCAATTGATTTGCCATATAATTCCTTTTTATAGTTTTAACGTAGTTTCCACAACTGTCTAATATATGAAATGTATAATTCTGATGAATATTTTTCCTCTTACCCGTTTCTAAAGTGAAGTCATAGAATTACATCCCTCGAGGTAACAGATGGTGCTGAAATGTCAAAATCGAAAAAAAAATAAATAGTCAAATGGTAACAACATCAAATCTAATTTTCGATTACCAGCCCGGATATAAAAATCCAAGCCTTAAATAAAAGAAATCTTCCGGAAGCATCTTCTACATATCGTGCAATTTGTAAAAAAAATTTATATAGGAAATGTTTTTCTTAAAATAGTGGTAAAATTTTATAAACACGTATATGCACGTAAAAATTCATTCCTTTTTCTTCTTCCTTCAATGTAAGAGCTATTTCTGAAAATGAATAGAATGTAAGTTATAATACCTTACTAGATTATTTCGTAATCAATTTGTTCGGTTTTTAAACATCCTCAGAACGACGTTATATCTAAAATAGTTGCTCTCATTTCAATTAAAGATTTATTATGCAAGAAAGCTTCTATAAAACATATAGTGATAAATTTTAAAACATTTGACACTTTAATGTGATGTTAGTACCACTTGAATATATATATATCTTTCTGCTACGTGATTTTTGAAAAATACTATGCATTTAATACTAAGCAATACGACATAGTATATTTTGAACAGCTTTGTATACCTAAAAATTGCAGTTTCAAAGTGTAGGAGACTCATCAATTGTCAATCTCCTTTTTGTATTTGGAGTAGCATGTATGAATATTCGAAGACAGAGCTTCAAGAAACTTCACGGCATTGATGGGGAGTTTTAAGGAGCGAGCAAACTTTTAGGTACGAAATATAATAAATATTTCCTTCAGACCTAGCTAAGAAGTTGATTTAAACCAGGAAAATTATTGCAACTGAAAGATAATTTTTTTAAGCTAAAAGGAAATAGTTTTTGTAAAATTTCTGCCATAGGACAATAAATATTTGGCTAGCCTTTTAATTAGTAGAAAAAGTATTAAATACAATAATTAAACAAAAAGCAAAGTTCATCCTAGAACTAATCTTGAAAGAGAACATCCATGTTTTTTGAGACTTTAACGGTTTCTAGGATAGGGTTGTATTTCAAAATTTGAGAAATTTATTTTGCATTTCAGTCTGTTTCCAAGTTGAAGAGAAGTCACTGAAATCACCAGTAGGTGTTATTGAATGTAATCCTCTTATAAAAACCATAAATGGAATTTTAAGTTTTTAAACCAAAATGTTGCTATTATCTCAAATAGAGGCTTCTTCAGTTACCAGTATGATATCTTATTGTTATTACAATCATGAAATAACAAAAACTCTCAGCGATAATTTCAGAAAGAAGTGATATTTGAAAATTCAAATATCAGAAAATAGCATTTACAATACAGCAATACATGAATGCAGATATTTTATCGTTTTTTAATAACCAAAATAGTGCTGTCTACAGGAAATGCCCCAAGAATATTTTGCAGATAAGTTTTGTCATCTGGGAATAAGTGAATCAAAATAAAAATAATTTTTTTCAAATCATTTAAGGAAGTTTCTAATATTTTTTCAAATTTAAATTGTTAAACGTTTTTAATGGAAACATTATATCATTTAACATAAAATATATTTTTTGTCAGTTGATAAAAAAACTTGCAGGTGCAAACTATTGAGTTTACAATTGACTCTTAAAGTTATGAAGTACGATTGTCCCTGCTGGTTCATTGCAATGAGATAAAAATATCAAATGTTTTGAGTGCAAATCATAATTCTAATGTGTTTATAAAAAATGAAATTGTGATTTTTAATTAGGTTTAGGTAATTATGTTTGTATAAATTATTATATTATTTCTTGCAACTGGCAAAGTTTAAAAATTTAATAATTAAAAGTTTACTTGGAATAATACCAAGTCTGTAAATAAGGTATTGAAACGTCTGTGTTATCATTTTATTAAACAATAACAGTTGCACTTAGATTTGTCCCCTTGAAAGTAATTTTCTTGGGCATCCGCACTGTCCCGGAGACGGTTCTGAGACTCTTCACAGGAGTGCTGGAACGCGGATACTGGAACCGCATTCAGCTAGTCGGTTACAGCCTTTTTAATACTCGATACTGTCCCAAAATGACGTCCGTTGAATTGCATTTTCAGACGTGGGAAGAGGAAAAAGTCAAATGGATTCATGTCGGATGAAAAAAGGGGCTGTGATTAAAAAGGGATGATTTTACTTGCCATAAACTAGTTAATGGGAATAGCTACCTGACAAAGCACATTGTCGTAATGCAGGAACACGGAAGCATGACCATTTTTCACAGTCGTTCAGGTACCGCACGGTGGAATTGTTGGTTGAACGTGTGAAATTGTCGCCCAAACATTTTGTGGACGATACCCCGGATATGAAAAACAAAACAGCATACGTTTGATCGTCGACTTGCTCATCTTTGCTTTTGGGGCCTGGGTGAGTATGGAGGGTGACATTCCTGGCTCTACTGTTTCTTTCTGGGATCGTACTGAAACACCCAAGTCTCGGCACATTTTCAATCCACTCCATAAAGTCGAGGCACTCAGTAATCTTCAACTGTGATCGAACGGGACAGTACCGAACAATGAAAATTTTAAACGACCAACTGAAGGCGATTACAGTATTCGCGTTTGTCATGACAAGCTAATATCAAGAAAAATCAAATTTGTTGCAGGTGTACATGCTATCTGGGATCGTTTCGTTCTGGGTCGTACTGAAACACCCAAGTGTCGTCACAAGAGGGTCCTTTTCAATCCACTCTAAAAAGTCCAGAATTTGAGCAATATTCAACTGTGATCGAACGGGACAGTATCTGAAAATTGTAACCGAGCATCTAAAGCCTATTCTAGTATTCGCGTTCCAGTCCTGCTATGACAAGTGGCAGAACCATCTCCAGCGCTGTCTAAATGCCAAAGATAATTACTTTAAAGGGGACAATGTCCAAGTGTAACTGTCATTACCTGGTAAAATGATAAAAAATAATTCTCATTACTTTATTTACACACCTAGTATATTTAAAAAATTGATAGCTAAATATTTAGTTTTTTCTTTAAAATTATTTTTAATAGTCAGCAAATAAATTATTCTATTAGACTACTAAACTTCAAATATGAAAAGAGGAAAAAATTACTATTTAGTTAAACATTCGAAATACCGTACTGTTTTATGTTTTTGCATTTCCGTGCATACTATTTTGGAAGAGAAATCCTGTAATATAGTTTAAAACTCGTGATTTACTATAAAGTAAAGAACACATTTCTATATTTAAACTGAAAATTTAGTCATAGTCATAATTTAAGAATTAGAAATTACCGAAACTATGAAAAATATTTATGTCACTTTTGAAAAAAAAATTTTCAAATATTGCAATCATTGAAACTATTTCTGATGATGAAATTTTTCTTGCTCGCTATAAAATAATATTATCTTTTAAAGGGATTTCTATTGTTTGAACAAAGTATAGGTTGTCAATGTCACCAATGGTTTTCCAGTGGAACTTAACAGTGACATTATAAAGATCTGTCTTCCCCTAACGTTGCATTCTATCTAATAACACCAATCAAGCTCGAATAAGAATTATTGCTTTAAATCTCCAAGTAAATCTACTCTAAACATAGTTATCTTGAAAAGCTACAGTGTATCATAATCAATAACGCCTTTTCGACTTTGTCGGTGTTTTTGACGAAGACCTTATCTTAGTATGCCATCTTTTTTCAGCTTGAAAGGTCCAAATTTTGCATTCTCATTTCCATTTTCAACATATTACTTTCAAACCTCATCTTGTGCAACTAAATCAGATGCCAGTGTTAACTGTTCTTGCATAAAAATAAATGAGGAGTCCTGCCCATGCAATGCTTCGACAACCTCAAATGGTGGACTCAAGTCCTAGAAATTAGACAAACGCAGAGCAGTAAGATTATCCAGAATTCTCAGGGCTCTTTCAAACAACATTTTGTCTAAACGTAATCTGAAAAAGAGGAGAATTCAAAAAGGATACAAAAAATGGGAAACGATCTCCCTTTCGAAACCTATGTTTTATCTCAACTAACCCATATGACAAACCATACAAAACAGTTGTCAAAAACTATCAGAACTTCTCAAACTCCTGGGATATTCAAACAAAGGAGAAGTCAATATATTCTCTGAAAATATTCTTAAGCATCTGTATCCTCAAGTACATAATAATACATATTCAGACATCCCAGCCAGTCACGTTATCCGAGAAATACCATTTTCAAAAATTGAAATTAGACATGTCCTCAAAAAAAAGCACTTAAGGATGTTCCAGACTTCTACTCAATAGAGAATATAATTTTGAAGCAAATAAAAAAGAACTTCTTTAATCTACTAAATACTCTCTTTAATAGATGCCTTCAACTGCCATGTTTCCAAACTTCATTAAAAAGGAATCATATTGCAGTTCCACATAAGGGTAAAGAAAAATCCAGCATCAATTTATATCATCCAATTTCTCTTCTCCCACGATCGTCAAATCCTTTGTAAGTTATCTCCTATAGCAACTATATCATCACCTCAAAATCAACAACTTATTAAACTCAACCAATTCGGTTGCAGAGATTTAACGTGCACATATCCTGCAATACAGCGCTTTACAAAAAAAATCATAATTTCAAGTAACAAAAAGAGCACATCGGTGTTATCTATTTAGATGTACAAGGTGATTTCGTCAACCTGTAATATTCCCCCATCAACAATACAGTTAATTTCAATTCCAAAACCACGGAAACTCTTAAAGATATCCTTACGAATAGTTCTTGAAAACGCACAAGGTCTAGTCTCCTCGCCCCAGCAAAGAAGCTGTGCTTCTGTACCGGACCAATCTTTTGAAACCTTGTCGCTAACGAAATCCTCTCAGAAGAATGGCTACATAACACATTATCCTCCACGCCTTTGCAGACTACTTTGTTTTCATCGTAGCTGAATCAACGGGAGTAAAGCTCAAATCAACCACGCATTAAGCCCTCTCAATCTTGAAGCGCGGGACGGATAAACACCACATACAAATATCAACTGAAAAAATCATGCAATATTCTAATTAGCAAGTTAGTTAACGGTCCAACAATATAGTGGAACAATATCACCATCAATGAATGCAGTGCACAATCTTGAATCCTGAATTCAATCCTAAGAAAATTTCTCCTTTTTATTACTGGCGCATTCCGCACAACCTCTGCTGCATCACTCCAATTTATCGAAGGTATTCTACCGCTGCACATAAAAGCACTCGAAAAAGCACAGAAAAACTCGACTTAATAATGCCAAATCTTTTTCAAAATTCATCATTACAGCCAGATGACTTTAGGGATAAATGCTCACAATAAAAACTCCATCCACTAGACTTCCTTCTAGACAGAAGAATCTCTTTCAAAAAATAATTCAAACAATAAAAAAAGACCAACATTTTCACAGAAGGGTCCATAATCGAAGAATAAACTGATTTTGCATACTCCGTCTTCGAAAACGACAACATTACACACCAATGGTTCTTCAAACTCAGCGAAAAAACCCCAATTTTCTAGCAGAAATTCTAGCCATTAAAGAAGCGTTTATCTGGGCTTGCAAAAATAACAGCATTCTCAAGATATGGAGTGAAAATGAATGAAGCTTCAAGTGGGTCATTTCAAGTTCAATCATAAGCCCAACATCGCAACAAACCATTATACTCTGTCACACACCATTCAACTCGGGTATATTAAAGCACACGTGAGCAACAGAGGCATCGGGCAGTAGATTCCATTGCCAAGCACGCCTTATCTGCAGTATGCCTCTTCAATATCTAGCTCCAAGAAGACTCTTACAAAGTATCAATAAAGATTCTAGTCTTCGGCGCTGGCAAGAAGAATGGGACAACGGTTTAACCGGAGAAAACATCAACCAAATCCTTCACAATGTTTCCCTTACCCCAGCTCCCTGGAACAGACAAGATATAATTCTCGCCACTGGTCATTTACCTCATATTTCAAACTCTTTCACGTCAAATAATCTGACTGCTGCTGTAGTGAAATGGGCTTTCGACTCCATTACGCCACCAGCTGAACATCCACCGCTTCCTTTCACCTCACCAAACTCTCCCAGGATCTCGAAACTGTCTGGAGGAATAAAGGTATGAAAAATAAATTATCCGTTGTCAGACCAAGGAACCAGACTCGAAACAATTTCTCATCCTCTACCCAAGTTCAACTAATCTCCCATAATTTGTGACTTTTCCCTTTTACTAATATAGTAGACAAATGAACCCAATCAATATATGTTTTAAATACTTTCTTCTCCCACGTTGCACAAAAAGTCTCCAAGTATGTCATATTATGTATACAAAATTTACTATTGTTTCATACCATCTCAAGCATCTCTATTGTTTGCATGTCATTTTATACTTGGTGAGTTTTGATTACATTTTTTAATTATTTCCATTAAATTCATATTTTATAATCATGAAACTTTGTATGCAGTGTATGTATCATGACGTCCCTTTAATTTCTAAAATTCATTTTTTAAAATAGATTTTCAATAAATCTGACTGCGTATGCCCATTCAACTGATAGGGACACGACACTCCAGGGTTCCGAGATCAGAGGCATACTGAGGCAAAAAGAAAAAGTGTACTTCTGTAATTTCAGTTATCATTGCAGCATGTTTATTACAGCTAATTATGAGTATGTTGTAGAATTTTTGATTTGTCTTCCAAGCATATTGAGCTGGGCCAGCCCGAAGATCCACATTTTAAAAACGCTAATAATAAAACCTATTCCGATCATCACACCTTAAAGCTTTACAAAAGTTCCATTAGCTATTGTTCTATCAACATATCTGAACAAACTTCTTTTTAAAACGATTAATTGTAAAGAAGCTGTCCCAAGTAAATTTGGGGCACTCTTCATCTGGCATGTTGTTTTCAAGCATACCCATATCATGTAAAGCCTTGGCGTTAGCCCTGTCC